>JAOVYX010019471.1:0-18445 GCA_035668315.1 Drosera spatulata | reverse complement strand
AACTTAATTCACTAAACCTGCAAAACACCGTTCTCTGTGGGATCGACTCGTGCTCATCACTTCTATATTATTATAAATATTGTGCGATGTGAAGTAGTATATTAATTTTAATTTGTAGTACCTTACGACGGGTTCTATCACTTCCTCTGCTCAATCTTCAAACTGTAAGTCAGTAAGACATAATAAAGATTAGAGAGAGTGGTTTGCTTCATTTTTTTGAACTCCCTTATTGTAGTAACCATGGTGTCCCACTCAGGGGTAAGACACCTCAGGAACTTCACGTTGACCATTTGAGGAGCAATATTCTCCCCAAGGTCCCTTTGAGTGTTAGCAAGAATATTGAATCTGTCAAAGAACTCTATCAGCGTTTCATTTTCATTCATCTTTATATGCTCGTATTGCTGAATGCAAAGATTTAGCGTCTGTCAACCTAAATGAGTTCCCCGTCCTCCTCAGAGAAATCTTTTTCCTCTTTGAGGACAAGTTTTCCTCTATAATTTAGATCCACAAAAGGACCCTTAGAGATGAATCTCCCTTCAAGGAGAGTCATTCTCATTCTCTCATCGGCTTGGTCAGAATGAAACATCATTCTGGCCTTTCCATATTGAACTTGTGATCCTTGAACAGTGAAGGATGGGAATCGTAGGGGATGAACACTTTACTTGCACCTGACATGCTTAAAAATTATATCAGTAACTTCTCTGCGAGCTTAGACAAAGTAGAGTTCCTTTCCAAAAACTGTTAAGCCTTGAAAGGTTGACATTGATATCAATTGAAATTCCCGAGATAGCTTGTTTTGAGTAGATAGCTTGTTGATATCTCTTATTCCAGTCTTCCTTTGATTATAAGAGTGATAGATTAAGAGGATAACACTACGTATGATTGTTTTAGGCTCATAATCAACCTATCACTTTACAACTAGTGAATGACAATACAAACTGATTATAAGATCTTTCCTTCTCCTCAACAGGACTAAGAACAACCTCTTGAAATCGTCTGTCTAACACTAGTGTTAATCAACACTATCTTCAATAGCTGGCTGAGAGCTTCAGTTATCAACTTCTTTCTCAACTCACTTGAAACGTTACTGCACTTGTCTTTTCAGAGCAAAGGAAATTCAGCAATTCAAAGGAATACGAAATCTTGGACATTGTCTCTAGATTTATAGGCAATCCTAAATTTCTAGCCAGTGTTGAACTCGTCCTTTCTTGAAAATGTCACTTTCATGTCATCCTGACACCATACTAATCAACCCGTGACCTCTGGTGTTGATGCAAAAAAGTACACTGACACAACACTAAAGGCAACCCATGACCTCTAACTTCATCCGAATCCTTCCGTAGTCCCCAGCCTTGGCGAAGTAACCTCACAGAAGGAATTCAAGATCAACCTTGCTTTCAAATGACCCCTTCTGTTGACCTCAGTATTATTGTCCTCAGCGTTGCTGCAATAACCTTCATCAATCAAAAACAATTCAGGATCAATCATTTCTTGCTGTAGAATCCCAAATGCCCAACCCTTACTGTCTCTTTACTCATGACCTCAACACTGCCAGCCTTGTTGCGTTCCTCTGAACCAGCCTAACTGCACACTCATTGCAGGCTCACTTTCCTAACTGACCAGCCTCAGTCTTGGTAAATACTGGGATATTTTAAGAATAGAGCTTGTCTATCACTCAATTTCTTATACATCATGGGTTTGATTTAATAGTTTTTAATGAATTGATGCTCTGTTTTGTTACAACAACTCAAGGATAAAGGCAAAAGATAAAAGAAAAGATTAAGTAATTTCACTTACGGATCATCTAAGAAGGCTAAGACTGCCCTTGACGTTTTACCATGCATGACGGACGACGTACGAGAGAAATGAAATGCAATGTTATCATGCTTGAAAAACATATAAGTGATCTACTTTCTATTTATATTCTTATTCATGTCTTGTTACATTTTCAATATTTATGTGTCTCTGATTCATTACATAGCAAATTTAATGAAATGAAGCCTGTTCCTTATAAGGAAATGTAACAAAGCGACTGTTTTGTATTAAACAAAGTGCCTATTTAAGATTCAAAATAGAGCACCTTATGTAATAAAATAGAGCGCCTATTTTAGCAAAAACAGAGCGAGTATGGTAGTCATGATATATCTTTTGAAAATGACATAAATGATTTTCTAATTGATCGAATAGTCTAATTAAGGTTTCATTACAAGCACATAAATGATTTTCTAATTGATCGAATAGTCTAATTAAGGTTTCATTACAAGCACATGATCTGTGTTATGAAAGATCCGGTCAGAGGTGATGCATTTGTCGATATGCACGACATAAAGTGAGTGACAAATGATGATGTTTTATCTAATTCTTCTATCAATGCATATGTGACGTTGATGCTACAAAAGACCAAATGCAAAGATCAAGTTGTGTATACTGCAGACTGTTGGGTAAGTTAAGAACTATGTAATATGTTTGATTTCATATCCATTTCGATTCTGGATTCTTCTCTCTCTTTTATACATATAATGCAATAATTGATTCAAAAACAAAAAGACATTATCGACAAATGGATAAAAGAACATATGCTTGCGAGAAGGATGTGTCGGTCACACCTGCTCCCAATGAACTCTACCAGAGACGGGCCTAAGGATACAACAACGTTATATTGGGTATTGTTGGCATTCGATAGCGAGAACAACAAGTGGATGCATCAGAATTCAAAATGGCAAAAAGTAGCATATGCAAGGGATACCCAGCTACTTGTAAGATCCCGCATTCAGTTCAATTTTTGGTCCTTACGTATTGTATTAATAGTTTCATTCAAACATGTTGTAATATATGCTGTTAAACATATAGGCGTAGTATGTTCAAGGATTTATCAAGGAGCTGGTGAGAGAAGACGGAACGCAACATAGTGGAGACGAGAAAATAATCATTAACATGAACGCGCCGTCCCAAGAAAACCTCGACTGCAACGTCCCAAGAAAACCTACGATGTCCAAGTATGCTACTCGATTGAATTGATTGCAAATGGAGAAGAAATATCAACATGATCAACGTTGGAAGAAATGGGGGAGTGAATGATAAGTAAAACTTGAAAGAGGATTTTTACTCAATTCCCTTTTTTTTTTGTGGAAAAAAATTTGCATATTGAGCAGTATCTTGTAGATCAAAATGGTGTTTCTATCAAAGACTAAAGGCATGTTTGATATCGTTATTGTTTATGGTTTTCTATTTTCGTTGGTTGATAAAATAGAATTGTCAGGTATTGATTTTTATTTCTTAAATGAATAAAATAAAAACAAAAAATAGAAAATTAGAAACAGTGGTTTTTTTTTTTTTAATGTTATCGGAGTATAATATTCTAGATCCACTTAAAAAAAATTCACTTTATTTTCTTAAGAGATTTTGGTTTTCACTACTAAATTTTTGTTTTTGTTACTGATTTTGTTTTTCACACTTTTGAAAAGCGACACCAAACAACTAACAAACACACACTCCCTCATCCCACATCAAGTGTAACAAATTGGTTTGTACGAGAATTTATGTATATTTTTAAGCAAAAACCTTTTTACCCTTGAAGGTTTGTGAGAGAAAGGAGAGAAAAAAAAGAATGGGAATAGAAATGATAGTGGGATGAATTGATATGATATAAAATAAAAATCAAACTTGTTTTGATATTTTTTTTCAAAAAAAAATTCAAATAAATAATGTTATAATTTTTATGAAACATTTAAAAAAAGAAAATATAATTACGTTGATGAGAGTGTTTGAGCGAAAGATCTCGCTGGCTATACTGGCGTGACATAGATAGGTAGAAACAGGACGCATCACCAATGGGTACCAATTCCTAACGTGAAGCTCTAAAAATGCATGACAAACCCTGAGAAATCGAAACTATCACTACAAAGTTGGTTCTCAATGGTTTACCATTTTCACTCAAAATTTAGAAAAGCTTCATATTAAACTCTTCTGTCCAAGTTTTTAAGGATTTTTTTTATAGCACCAATGTGGATGCTCGTTTCATCTTTCATTCTGCGTATCCTTCGAATGATTATGCTTCTGATGAGATTCATAGATAGGATGAAATATACACACATTATCCTGGTTTTACATTCATATTAATAGAGTGTTTCTCATACTCTTAAAAGTTGTCAAATCCCTAGCTACATGTTTAACCGAAAGGGTTGCTTTTGGGTTAACTCACGCGACATAGGCTACATGGGGAATGTAAAAAGGATCACTACTTACTCATCCAACATGGGATTTGAACAAAGCGTTGCAAGAACAAAACAATATACTGGTAAAAGAAATTGAGAAATCTGCTGATCCTACAACAACCCAAGAAATTGATCCTAGGATCATCATCGCAAAGGCCTCTTGCTAAGCAAACTGTTCAGCCAGGACAAAATAGCCTTCGCGCCTCTGTCCCAAGCGCAATCCAGCATGATGTCATGGGCAACACCTTCGACACACACAGGAGAAACACCGTAAAATCTGGATGTTTCGTCAAGCCCTTGTGCATCCTGCAAAGGAAACAAAAGCACAACGCCAGTTCGATAAGTGAGCCAGCACAATCAACGTCACAAATGATAATGAGGTCCATAGGACGTCGATGTTGCACCATACACAGCTAAACAAGAAGAATGCTCTCAAGAACAGCTGACAGATATGATTCAATCCACATACGAATTTGTGCTCGAGCAGCGGTTTGGATATTTACCACTATGAAGTCGTTCTCTGCTCCTAAGACTAGTACTTCAATGGACGATTTTGGCACGGAGGGAACAGGAAGTGATGCATTGAGCTCCCTCAGATCAAACAATGGCATCTTAGAACTTTCTCTCATCAGCTCTTGATAGCTGAAAAAGGAAAAACAATAGCAGCATATTAATATCAATATGTATATGAAACTTTTCCTGCTGCCACATACAGGATTATGATATCTAACGCAGAGAAGACGCTCCATGGATTTAAGTGTGAAAAAATGTTTGCATCATTAAGGAGATGATGAAACTTCAATAAGACCTTGCCGGATTCTAAACCATACTTTACTAGTGGGGATTTGGGAAAATATTGGAACTAACCATTTTAAATGCAAAAGAAACGTAATGCTATCTACAAATGGTGAAGAATTGATTAAATCAGTGTGTGCGAAAACAAGACTGTTTGGAGAAGTAAAGAGATCACACCGTTGAACCATGAAGTCATCCATTTGAGGAGAGAAAAATGTTTCCTTGCAAAGAGGCAACGAAGTTTGAAAAGCTTTAGATGCCAAGCTGAGTGTCACCTGTCAATGGGTTCACACTAATCAACCTTAAAACCAAACAAGGGCACATCAAGGGATGATGCAACTTGTTATGCTCGGTGCAAACAACTCAAAGTTCTCAAAAAAATAAAAATAAAAAAATGCTTAATTAGCACCGAAACCACATAAATCTTAAAAACATCACAAACACAGAACTTATCATGTTATAATCTTTTCCGTTAAGCCACGAATGAATCTCTCTTAGGCTTCCCACCAGGAAAGAAAAGGATATCGATTGAGAAACTTACAAATGAAGCATAGCTAGAGAAGGTAATAGTGATGGAAAGCTAGCAATAAGAGTACAAGGACTAACTGCTACCAAGACACCCTATTTTATCATCTAGTCTCCTAATTGTCCTAGGCTCTCTGAAAAATGGACTAGGTGGCACTGGTACCTAAGAAACCTCAAAGTTGCGCTCGAACTAGAAGGTGCACTGCCTCGGTTGCAAATACCTACAATTTTTGGTGAATTCCCAAAGCCTCAACTATCATTCTAATACACTCTTTTTGAGCTTCTAATTTCATGTAAAATTTAATACATATAACAACTAAGTGGCCACCTGACCACCGCTTGATCTCAATCTAAGCCTGTCCAAGTGCTACAAGGTCTACAGTCCTGAGTCGACTAGCGCTTTTTAGAATATTGGCTACTCTTAGTTCGTATCTAATAGTTATAGCCTTTGATCAATTAGTATCTCATTTCTTCCTCCAAATCTCTTTATTCAGTTGCTCACAATGGATAAGACGGAAAAGTAAGAATGTCTATACAAAAGGTGCTATGACTCTACAACAAGAAGGGTTATAAGTACAATGCTGGGACTATTAAATCTAAACAAGATGCACTAATTATACTGTAGTACCTTAAAAGCAGCAACAGGTTTCGTAAAGACATATCTCCACACCAGGCCACTGAATAAAGAAAATTATGGTAACCAGATGAGCAACGGAAAGAAGCTGAAGATTCCAGTTTCAATTTAATTGTGACAAGGGAAAGATATACAGCATAAGTATTCACCTATTACCCGTGGGAGGCACAGAACAAACGAGCACAGCCCCTGCCAGCTCCTGGTGCATCTTTCCAGCTCCTAAGATAAAAACCACTTAGCGTGAGGTAAAAACTATGAAATGGTTTCCTGTTGACAAGGAGATACATGTTCTCAACCTTCATCTTGCTTGATCAGATTCAAACTTCAGAAACATGCTGGTTGCAATACAAGGGACTGGGTTCATGCCTCAATCTTAAAGATTAAATGTGGCTGAATAACATGGATTTTCCACAAATATATGCTATTTTTTTCTTTAAGCATCATTCATGTGGGAAAATTTCATAACTTGTTTTCAAGATCATCTCAATAAGTAACAACAGCCTAAGGTAGCGAATTCCACCATACTAACACACAGAAAATTACAACAGAAAATTTCACCTAAGACCCGCTCGCTCCTCATATTGGCGATGTAATTCTGTACAATAAGTCCTCCAAATGAATGTCCAACAAGAACTGGTGGCAGAGGAAGCTCTTTCTGAATGAAGTGTGCTAGATCATTCACGTGTGTCTACCGCCCAATTCAAGACATCCAGAGAGCAAGATTACTTGACATAGATCAAAAGACAAAGTTCAAAGAAAAGGGACTACGGCTCTTTCCTGTTTTTCATCTAGAACAACAATCATTGTTATGAAAATTGTTACTTAAAAAACATCTAGCAATACCTGCAGTGTACCCGCAACGTTGGAAGACGGAGAATCACTTTCACCCTGGTAAAGGTACAGAAGCATCCAAGAGCAACAATTACGTTTTGTACTTCGTAGTAAAAACAAAAAAGACTTAAATTCTAGCAAAATGCACTATAAAACCTTCTTAAATTGAGATTCTTTTCATTCTTTTTTAGGCAACATCAGACACATGGTTGTTGTCCTACTGATTCAAAATAAGGCCCCAGAGATTAGTCTGCACAACGATATTTGTAAACATGCTAAAACAACAGACCACCTCAACACATAAAGTGATTACACCGATCAGGAATTTAACTATAGCCATTGAGATAGGGAACTGAAAGCTCCAACTCATCGATTGTAGTGGCTCGCAAATGTTCTATTTGGTCGTCAAATTGCAGTTCTCTTATATATCTTATGTTTGTAAGCAAATCTCGCCCCACCAACCTGATATAAGTTCTACCGCTAGTCCCCAAATTCACAGATCCCATTGGAACAACTTGCCCCAATTGAGATTCACAAATAAAGTCCATAGAACTTAAAGCCACAATTAACACAATTACATTACTGCACCCTTAGATTCCTGATAAACCTAATATCAACATGATAACACATTTTCACTCCTCCAACAAACAACCAAAAATCCAGCATTTTCCCAAACAACCAATCTTCATAATCCACACAAAAAATTTCAAACCAAACAGTGCATCTCTATTACTAGGTTGGAAAACCAACTTTATCAAAAATTAGAACTGATGATAGAAGGACATGGATCTCTTGCCGTAGCTTTTACTACATCAAGAGTGCTATACAAAGCCCCAAACCATAATAAAAAAAGAACAAAACATTTAAAAAAATCTAAAAAATAAATTAAACCTATTTAAGGAAAACTAAACCCTAAAAAAAATAAAACCCAAAAAAATTAGAATTAATAAACCTCAAAAAATAAACCCATAAAACACAACCCAAAAACCAAAACCACAAAAAAACAACCCCCAAACCCACAATGAATATGAACCACTTGGAATTTTCAATCCAAGGGCTAGGGTCAAGTACAGCATAGTGTTGTAGATCCCCCTACAGCAGGGGATCCCCTTTCGATGGTAGAATGTCCAAAGTTGTATATTACACAACAACAACAACAACAAACCTATTCCGTAATATATAGGGTCTGGAGAGGACGAGATATACGTAGTCTTTTTCCCTGTTGTAAACAGCAAAGACGTTGTTTCCCAACGCCCCAAACAATAACAACAACAATAACATCATCAATAATAATATTAATAATTACAAGAAACCTAAAAATAAAAATAAGCACAGAAGTAGATATAAATAATAATGCTACAATGACAGAAACTTCATCTGAGAACAAATAGCTAAAACTACCTCATCGTTATCCTAAAGACGATCATCCCCCCTACACCTATCCAACTACTCTAATTCTATCGCGCCAAACAGATCGATTTAGGACATTTTCATATTACCTGCCCGAGCAAGCTAACAGCATAACACTCAAACCCCTTCTCAGCAAAGAACCCCAACCAATGCTCCGCCCAACACCAAGCAGCATGATAACTCCCGTGAACGAACACCAGCGGCGACACTGACCCATCCAATTCCTCCCTTCGCTTGTAGGTTTCCTTGATGGGTTTGTGAACAATGACTTCCATTTTGAGGCCTGATGGGAGATGGTGGAAATGGCGGGTTTGGTGTGGTTTGAGGGTGAAGGTAAGGATCGGTTTGGGGTTGGTGGAGAGGGCGCAGATGGGTTTGAGATGGAAGAAAGTGGAGGTAGCCATGCAAAATGGAGATGATGGAGATGGGTCTGTGAACTTGTAGCAATTCACTGCCCAGTTCTGTTTTGTGCGTTTCTATGGGAACTCAGAACCGATTGCATCCCTTGCGATCAGGAGGTGTATTTAATAACAAATATTCGATTGGGATTGAATCAATTAAAATCAAAAATAGAAATTAAAATATTATATTTAAATCTTAATTATTTATATGATGTTTTAATCTCAATCATTTATTAATTATTAGATACATCAATGTCATCACATATATTTATTCTCATATATGATACGAGATATAGATGAGATGGACTCAACTGTTTCTTTATGGCAAAATGATCCGTAGCAAGCCAGCTTAACCAGTCATCAGACCATTCATTTGTAAGATAAACTGTTCAAAGTCAAGAAAATCCTCATTTATCCGTCAGAATTTGTCACGGGTAGCCTCAAATAACAATGAGTGTAATGAAACATGAAATTACCCTCGTATTCTTAATTCAAATTTTACAAATTGGCCGTGATAAGCAACCATGGATCGCAAGCATCCGTTAATAATAATATAAGTTGTGTATCGCCAATGAAAAGCTGACACATGTCAAAAGAAAAGAGTCAAAGATGGAAAATACATCCCATCCACAAAAGTTAAAATGGATGTGTCAATAACAACATCAAACGTAAGAAAAACTGGATAACACGTGTTGAACATATCCGATGAAAGTTCTAACTGTGCGTTTTTATAGTACGTGAAATCCGAGATATTAGGTTTTTCCACGTGTTAAGAGTTCAGAAAAGCGGATCTATGAACTTAATGTTATCTAATGAGGACAATGGCATGGTATCAAAACATAAACTCATTGAAAATGTGACATATTACATTCTTCATTTTATCAACTCATTTTGTTGTGCCACACTTGTATTTTTGTAATAAAAAATGAAGTCTTATTTTGACTATGAATTCGAAAAGAAGATCTCACCTTTCAATATCCCAGCACGAAAGGAGCCAGAGAATTTAGAACTATATGAAGATAAAATGTTTGCCACTTTACAAGCAGTTGAGTTGACCTACAAAACATTCGCAAAAACCGTAGGATTCGAAATGAAAATCAAGTCTAGCAAAAAGCACAATCGTTTGGAAGAATTTTATTCCCGAATGCTCACGTGTCGCTTAGTAGGAAAGCCGATCGACCATGATGAGATGGTGGTGAAAGGAAATACCAGAAAATGAGATCGTGTACAACATACTTGTTGTAAAGTGAGGATGTTCATCCTCCATCGCCTCGTAGAAAACGTTTGGGTTATTACAAAATATGATGCCGGCCAAAATCATTCTTTGGTTTCACCTAGTGAGATGAATTTGATATCTATAAGAGAAAACATTACTCCGGTTGCGAGATCTTTGTTTTCACTAATAGAGGAATCTGGTATTGGGAGAAGTAGAATGATGAACGTACTTTCCACGCATGCCAGAGGTATCAACAATGTCAGTTTACCAAGAGAGACATCCGTAATGAGTTACAAGATTTGAAAAATGTTCGAGATAACAGTATTGGAGATACTTAGTCTACGAAAAGTTATTTGTAGAAGCTAAACATTGAAGGCATGAAAAACTTTTTCTATCGTTATAGGACTGTAACGCCCCACGGTCCAACTTATGCCGACACGTGCGTTATGCCGCTAAGGACCCACTCAATCCAAAAAAAGGCCAGCCAACCAGAATGGGTCTTAGGTACAGAAGACAAGAAAACCAACTAAGCAGTTATATTACTTTATTACAACAATGACATTTAGTTTGTAAAATTACAGTTCGTTTCCAGTAACCAAATTATTGTAAGTTATATTATATGATACTTCTGTGAGCTTCCAGTAAGTTTCCAGTAAGCCAAAATACTATTAGTTTAGTTACTTATTATCCAAGATAAATCTAAACTGATACATTATTCCAGAAATAAGGCGTGACAAGTTAGATGCACGCAAATCTTGCACTATGGCCCTCTAGGAGCAACTGGAGGCAAACCTGCAACAGAAACACATAACTTGTGAGCAAAAGAAGCTCAATACCGTAAAGTATATGAATTTCATTTGCAGGCGGCTTCCGCTAACGGCTATGACAACCGTCGAAAGTCCTTAAAAGCAATTTTATATAATAGGAAACTTTAAGTGCCATATCAAACAATATCGTTCCATAACGTCTTATTCATCTTCAAATCTCTTTTTAAGTGTCTTTCCTTTACGTTTATTCAACAGTTCATGACTTCACCCGAAAGCTACTCGTAGATAGATTGGAATGACTCAGATTTCAATGAAAGGATGTCAATCGTCAATCGGGAAAGTCTATCCAAAACGCACATTCGTTTTCTTTCCAGTCCGCATCATCCATGTGCTTATCCATTCAATGTGGCTCGCGATACCAACATTGAGAAGGACCTCCTTGAAGAGAGTCACTCGTGACACCAACCACAAATGGCCTCATTGCCACTACATGCATGCAAAGAGGACGGGACACTACCTCCCCCTCCCTAGCTAGTTCCCTGCTTGCCCGCCACGATAACTCAAGGATAATCATACTCAGAGTCCAAAGAATGATGCAAATACCCACAAGGCTTCCAGACAACTAGACGATGATCACTCGGATCCAAGAAGGGGTGTTCACAATGCTCGACCTTCACAACTCAAGGACACATGTATTAGTTGGTTCGTTTTTCATTAGTTCACATCACAAAGATAATGCAACCAAGCTCTACTTTTCAGTCTTTTTATTTAAGCATTTAAGTGTCGTTTTCATATATTTCCCGAGAGCATACTAACAGTCGTGATCTATATTCTAGTTTATCGCATCACCCCACCAAGCATACATACATGCAACCAAGGCACCCGTGGCATTCTGGGATCATGGGTAACATTAAAACAACGTCCTATAACCTAATACACGCAACCATTCATATAACACCAAAACCCTAGTTCCCTCAACATCCTCAACACACCAAGCATACAACCAAACATATCCTCGCCCTCCTGGCGATACTCTCTTCATCACCAAAACACGTCATATACACATAACTCAAGGATAATACGGATCGAGAGGGGACTTGGTAATCTTTTAAGCGTGAAAAACCCAAGAATGCCTTAAACTTCGACCCTAGAAACCTTAGGAATCCAAGACCACATCTGTTGCTCCCTTGGTAGAGTTATGCGAATGAGAAGGAAAGAGAGGAGGGGGGTTACGACTGCTTGCTGGTTGTCCTGCTCTCCGGCTGGTCTTCAGCTGTGGAGGAGGAGCTGGGGTGGTCATCGACGTCCCCTAACAGTGGTGGCATGCTGGTGGTCAAAGGGGAAAAGAGGAGGAGAGGTCGCGGTGGTCGGTGTTGTACACAGTGAGGGAGAGAAGGAGGGAGCTGCGAGGGAGGTTGCCGACGAGGTTAGGAGCTCCTGGTGGTACCGACGTGGTGGTCAGTGGGTGGCGATGATGGTGTGATGATGGTGATGTTCATGGTGGTGGTCGAGGTGGTGTCACAGTGTGATAGTGGTGGGGAGAGAAGGATGATGATGACGAACATAGGAGGCTTTTCGACTAGCTTAGGGCGACGTCGTGGTAGTCAGGGTGGTGGTGGGGCGGTGGTTGGGGGGTTGGTGTGGTGGTTTGTGATGGTGTTTGGGTTTGGTTTGGTTTCGACGAAGACGAAGGAGCAAATAAAGAGGGAAGGGTGAGAATGAGAGTGAGAGGGATAGAAATAAGAGAGTGATGAGTGGTTGACAAAAATAGGGGAAGAAAATGATGATACGGGTACACAATATAATGATGAAAATAAGACATACGGAGAAAATTAAAATGCCTGATTGACGCTTCGTCAGATGAATTAGCGCTTCTCTAAATTTTTGTCAGACTGTTAGTTACCTTAATTCCGTAATATTGGTTTCCCGATAATTATTCCATGTCAATTTAATTATTACAAAAATATCAATATAATATCCCATTTAATAATCTATAATTTATGGGATTGAAATCGTTAACACTAACGCACAATATTTTTTAACGTTATAAAGTTATTCGTTCGTTATATTTATTCGCGCATTAATAGTATACGTATTTTATGTATATTTTAAATAATGAATGTGTGTGGTATTATATCACCTCCAATTTTTACGTTCTGAGAGATAGATGCGGGTAACACTTCCGCATTGTTTTGTGCTTCTCCTAAGTTGCCTCTGATGTCCAATGATTAGCCAAGAGAAATTTTACGTGTGAAGTAGTATGATTCTTAAGGATCTTCTCGCGACGATCCAAGATCTGCTGAGACTGTTCCTCGTATGCCAAGTTCTCCTCCAGAATGAACAGTTCATGCTGAATGATATGGCACAGCTGAAATTTCAACTAGCAATGCAATCTTATAAGCAACTTCCTCGACTTGCTTCAGAACCTCATAAGGTCCTATATAGTAGGGATCACTCAACTTTCCTTTCTTTTCAAACCGCATAATGTTTTTTGTGGGAGAAACTTTTAGAAATATAAGATCCCCCACATAAAACTTCTATGTCTCACATCTGCATAAGACTTCTGCCGATCCTGTGCTGTTTTTATCCTAGTTCTGATCTATTTGATGGCCTTTGTCTTCTGTTGCATCAATTCTGGTGCAATAACTATCGTATCCTTAATGTGATCCCAGTAGACAGGGAACCTACATTTTCTTCCATACAGCGCTTCGTACGGTGCCATCCCAATACTAGCATGAAAGCCGTTGTTGTAAGTGAACTCCACCAAGAGCAAGTGTCGATCCCACAGTCCTTGAAAATCAACAGCACATGATCGTAGCATATCTATCAGCGTTTTAATCGTCCATTCAGTTTATCCATCTGACGCTGGATGGAAAACAGTGCTAAAGTTTAACTCTATGCCGAAGGCTTCTTGTACCCTCTTCCAAAAATAGGCTTGGAACCTTGTATCTGTGTCGGAAACAATGGACTCTGAAGCCCCATGGAACTAGACAATCTCCCTGATATATTCCTCTGTAAGATGATCTTCACTCCAAGTGGTCTTGATTGGCAGAAAATGTGCAGATTTTGTCGTTATTGGGAGCCCCACATATAGACGATCTATACTCCAACTCGATATTCCTCTGTAAGACGATATATTGCTCTGTAAGACGATCTACACTCCAAGTCGATCCACGATCACTCATATAAAGTTCATTCCTTTTGTGTTATTGGGAGCCCCACATGAAGTCCATAGAAATTGATTTCCATTTCCTCGTAGGAATTTCCAGAGGTTGTAACAAGCCTTCAGGCCGTTTATGCTTAATGTTGACTCGCTGGCACGTGATATATTTTGTCACGAACTCGGTGTCTTTCCTTTTCATGTTTCCCCCCTAGAAGTGTTGACGTAGATCCTGGTATATCTTATTGCCTCATGGATTGATGGAATAAGGGGTTTGATGTGTTCCTCCATGATCTTCCTTTTCAATGCATCATCGTTGGGCACACATGGACACCCTTAAAATCTTAGGGACCCATCTTCATGGATCACAAAACCCATTGCTTTCCCTTGCTAAGTTTCTTCCCTAAGTTTCAAATTCTATTCATTAGCCTCCTGAGCTTGTAGTATCTCTTCTCGCAAAGTTGGTTGCACCAGCATGTTTGCAATCATGCCCTCATTGGCTTCTGGTTGAACATCAATCCCATGTTTACAGAAGTCATTAATCAACTCAGCTTCTGTGATCCTTAACAACTGAAGAGTACCTTCTGCTTTCCTACCTTCCTGCTTAAGGTGTCATCTACTACGTTTGCCTTTCTAGAATGGTACTGAATGTCCAGATCATAGTCTTTTAGTAGCTCCAACCACCTTCTCTATTGCATATTTAGCTCCTTCTGAGTGAAAATATATTTCAGGCTTTTGTGGTCGGTGAAGATTTGGCGCAAAATACAGTATAGATAGTGTAATACCCGAAAATTTTGGGAAATAAAAAACTGAATATATAACATACGTATAGTACCTATGTAAATAAAACGCGAATAAAAGACATAACATATAACGTTACGATTTTAAAATAGTCGCGCATAAAGGGTTATAGATTCAATTCAGGAAAATATTTGATTGTTAAATCAAATATAACGATGGAATATTTGGGATGATTAGTTGAACGCGCCAATAAATATTACAAACGAATAACGTTACACCGATATAACGTTATAAACGTTACGCGTAAAGGCTAGCGATTTCAATCCTATAAATAAGGGATTATGACTTTCGTATACGGGATAAATCTATCGATGTAAATAAATTAACGATGAATAAATATTATGAAATTTGGATAAATAATGGAGTGAACGAGACGTATCATGGGACGGAACGGGATAGTTTCACCCACTCCCACTTCCTCCCGCCCACCTCCACTCTCCCTCACCTTTCTCCCCACCACTGCCTGCCACCATCCCATTCCACTGCTTGCAACATCTCTGGCCACCAACGTCGCTGCGGCCGCCACCATCTTCGACCACCAACATCATCCAACGCAGCCATCATCATCATCATCTTCATCATCTCATCATCACCTCTTCACCTCCATCATCTCCATCATCATCACGACGCCAACACAAGCGAGGGGCAGCAGTAGTGAGGAGAGGATCAACGACAACAGCAACAGCCGTGGCAGGAAGGGCTGCAGCAACAACGAGCCAAAAAAAATCAAACACGAATCGAGGTAACCTCACTCGTCCGAGACGCCTCTTTTATTAGATCACATGCGTCTTTTGCATTCGTGCGTGTTTTGGGATATGTTTTGTTGTGTATGATGTGTGAGGAATGGATTATATGCGTTTTGATGTTAATTGAAGGATCCGTGAGTGTTGGACGGGAGTTTTCTGCAGGTTCTGGGCTGTAGATGTGTCGCGTCCGCGACCATCCTGGGTCGCGGGCACGACGGGAGTAAATCTGGCATTTGGCATGCCAGAGACATTGTGCCCGCGACACGTCACGGCCGTGATAGGGCCAGTCACGGCTGCGATGACCTTCTAGCAAAGGAAATCATCGATTTCGTGCATCGAACCTTAAACCTAGATGCGTATTTGAGATATTTAACCCATACGCATAGAAATATAACATCAAATGTGCATATACGATCATGTTTGACATGTGGTGGGGTATTTAGGGTTGAAATGAGTTGGAATACACACCATTATATTATATATACCCACTCGGGAAATAAATGAAAGCGATCATTAAACGAGAACGGGGGATGTAAAACATAGATACACTATCTATATGAACTAATGAAAAAGCGAACGAATAAGAAATATCGCAATCCTTCTTGGATCCGTTGGATCGTTGGTCGTTTTCCCTGAAATTATTGAGAAGGTCGAACATGGTGTCCCTTCTTTGATCCATTGCGATCATTTGTTACTTTCTTGAATAGCCTTGGTGGCTTGGGTTTGAGTCATTGCACTCCTATATTATCCTCTGAGTCATCGTCACGGGTGAAAACTAGCTAGGGAGCGATGGGCATCCCCCATCCTCTTCGCATGCATGCAGCGGCTTTGACGCCGTTGTGATGGGGCCACGGGTTGCTCTCTGTAGGGAGGCCCAAATTATCTCAATGTTGGTATACGGTGCCTCATTGAATGTGCACAAGAGATGTAAAGCGACGCACGGAGTAGGCAAGTGCGAAAACATAATCTATTGGGTAGCTCGGCTGGCGATCGACACTTTATCTTTGTACTCCGAGTCGGTCATTATCCTTGGAGTCGCTGCTTTTGAGTCAGGTCATGAACCCTAAATAAATACAAAAGAAACGAATGACTCTTAAAAGCGATACGAAGCCATATAAGCAATAAGAAACAATACTGTTTGATATGACGCCCATATTTTCCTATTATATATAAAAATGTTGTAGGGACTTTCGGCGGTCGCCATAGCCGTTAGCGGAAGTTCCCTGTAATTGGGATTCATACACCTGAGGTGGCTGAGCTTCATTAGCTCACGGTTATATTTTTCAATTGTAGGTATGCCTTCAACAGCACCTAAAGGCTCTTAGTGTGAGCTTGCATGCATATAGATGATCTCACATGCTCTGAATATTATAACAGATCAGAGGATCTATTTTGTTTGATGGAATATTCGACTTGCAATGCCTCTGCACAAATGTTGTAACTAAATAGGTATTCGACATTGTAAGCTATGAATGTGGCTACTATTTATAGTTTCCTTGACTTCTATACTCCTAAACCCATTCGATTTATTTGGCCTTGTCACGGACTGAGATCGTGACGGCATAACGCCCACGTGTCATCCGGTATGAAAATTTAGGGGCGTTACAGATAGTCTCCATATCTTTAGAGAAAACACTACTACAGCTAACTCGAGGTCATGTATGGGGTAGTCGCGCTCGTATGGCTTCAACTATCTTGAAGCATAGGCAATGGCCTTGTCGTGTTGCATGAGCACCCCACCCAAGGTCCTGTATGGATGCATCATTATAAATATAGAATTTTTCCTCGCCGGTAGGAATTCTGAGAACTGATACTGAAGTGAGACGCTTCTTGAATTCTAGAAATGCTTCCTCATCTTTATCGACCCAAACAAACTTGTTGGACTTTCGTGTCAGATTTGCCAAAACATTGCAATCTTAGAAAAGCCTTCAACAAACCTTCGATAAGAGCCTGTTAGACCCAAAAAGCTCATCACTTCTATCACATTGACCAGCCTTGCCCAATCAATTATTGATTCAATCTTCCTCAAATCTACCTTGATTCCTTCACCAGAAACTACGTGACCAAGGAAAGCTACTTCTTGTGGCCAGAACTCGCACTTCTTCAGTTTGTTGTATAATTGATGAGATCATAGAGTTTCCAAGACTGTACGAAGATGTGCTTCATGATCAGGTTAAGCCTTAGAGTACATCAAGATGTCTGATGTGTATGAAAACACACATTGTTTGTTTATTCTAAACGTTTGTTTTATTCCTTTTTCATTGACTAAATTATATTTTTAGTGTCCTTTTCTCTTGGAATGTTAGTACTACTGTGCTTTCACATTTTATGGCAGATTGGCATCGAATTTGGAGCAAAAATGAAGAAGGATGACGAAAATGACAATACATGAACTCAAAAAGCCGCATTTCATGTTTCATCTCCATTGCACCGCTTCGAGAGTTTTTACGGCGATGTTTCACCATGTTTAGCTAGATTAGTGTGTTTAGATGACATGTCTAAGTTTTGGGAATTTTTGGACGTCATTTGATATTTTTAGCTTTACTTTTAGGATTATTGTGTACCCCTGTCGCGGACGCGGCGTGAGATTTTCTGGAAATCCAAGTTTTTAATGTCGTCATGGCCGCGACGATATGCCAAATGCAAAATGTTAAGTTTCAGCCGTCAGATAAATTCGGTTATGAGGCCTCGCCTATAAATACCCTTCCTAGGGTTGATCAAGCATAACACAACAGAGAGGAAGCTCAGGGAGGCAGAGACGACGGAGAGGAAGAAAGACGAAAGAAAGAAGTGATTTTTGGAGAAGAAAGTGACGTAGCTTTGACTCGAACGCTTAAGGGATTCATTGGATATGTTTTGGAACGCTTTAAACATTGTATAGCTTCTGTTCTTTAGTTGTCTAACAATACAGAATGTTTATTTACCTTGTTATGATCAATTCCATG
>JAOVYX010019470.1:0-18447 GCA_035668315.1 Drosera spatulata | reverse complement strand
GGACCCATGGGGGGTTGAGTTGGGGGGGGGGGGGGTGATTAGCAGTGCCCATCTTGGATCCCTTTTCCTCTCCCATCTTCATCCACATTTCATCTTTCATTTTATCCACATTCCCATGGAGCATGAAATCCAGGTATGTTTTGTGCATATTTTCATACAAAATAGAAAATATGGATATTTTTTTGTTGGACATTCGAATTTATTGTCGGTTCATGGAGAATGAATTTCTTGTGCTTGCCACAATTGCAATGCTGTATGATTGACATGAGTTCGTTTCGTTTGTTGTCCTAGATGCAAGACATGGCATCCCGTGGAAGCCCTCAACCAATTGATACGGAGTTAGTTACCTTTTGTATGTATGAAGGGGAATGTCACTCAATCACTATCCGAAAATCGATGTCCCTAGTAGATGTGTATGAGCAACTAATGAACAAATGCCCTCAAATAATCCCGATGACGGTGATCTTGAGATACCTTGCTCTTCAAATCGGGATTCATGTGTCTCTAATCGATGATAAAGACATATCCAACATATGTACAATTTATGAATGTGCAAGCTTGGGCGTAATACAAACGGAGGCATAAAAAAAGACTACTCCTCCTACAAGAGTTTCCTCCTCAAGTGTTCATTAAGATGCAAGGTTAGTTTATATTCTGTAAGTAACAATACAAAAAAGAACAATGACAGTAATTTGCTCAATATAGTCATGATATGTTAGTGTACTCTTTATTTTTCAACACCTTTATATGTTTTAATTATGTGATAATGTTGTTCTATGTTTTGAAGTGGTTGTGAACATTTGGTGAGTTCTTTCAAAATTTACCTTGTGTTGTATGCATGGGGAAAGATTCAATACTGTTTATTCAAGTTTCTGTTTCATATATATATATATATATATGTTGTTGTACATTAGAATTGTGATTTATTTCTTGTGAAAATTTTATGGATCGCTTATAATGCTTTTGTTCATTATTGTTGTTGTTTCAGGTCTCTAAACGATGATTGTCCTAATGTGCCTAGAACTTCAATCCTTGATAACACTTCCATGGAGTCATGGCGTGATTGCATTCAACGCGAAGGTCAAATATTCGCTGATGCAAATGAATTTCGTGTGGCTATTAGAAACTATGCTATTGTCGAGAGCCGTGATTTCATCTTCAAGAAAAACCATTCGAATAAGGTAGTTGTAAGTTGTCCACACAATAATTACGATTGGCGTGTTGTGGGTACCAAATCTAAGCGTGATTGAGACTTTACGATAAGAAGGTGCAATTTAAAACACACTTGTGAGATTGGATTGGGGAGTAGGGGTTATCCAAAAGCGAAGGCCATGTGGGTCTCTAACATTGTGAAGAGGAAGTTAAGACATATGCCAAGTTTTCGTCCTAAGGATATTGTCAGCGAGGTTAAAGAAACCTAAGGTATAGAGCTTCAATATCATCATGCATGGCAGGGGAAAGAAGTTGCATTGGAGGAAATTCATGGTAAAGCACAATCTTCTTTCGATCAATTGAGATGGTATTGTAGCAATATATAAAGAACTAATCCTGGAAGCATAGCAGAATATGAAGTTTCTAGTGATACGAACCAGCTTCTTCGGCTGTTTGTGAGTTTCAATGCATGCCTACTTGGGTTTGTTAATGGGTGTAGGCCTGTCATTTTCTTGGATGGTACATTCCTCAAACACAAATATAGGGGTTGTCTTCTAAGTGCAATTGGAAAGGATGCAGAAAAGGGTCTTCTTCCAATAACCTTTGCGGTTGTAAGTGCGAAAAATAACGAAAATTGGGATTGGTTCTGTGGACACTTGTGAATGGCTTTATCACCCTTGAATGGTGAAGCTTGGTATTAATATACATTTTTCTCCAACCGTCACAGTGGGATTTTACGAGCAATTATGATGTATTTTTCTAGAACCTATCATTCCTACTGCTTGCGACTTCTAGTTGACAACTTCAAGAAGGAGATGAGTATGCTATTTATAGAAGTTGCAAATCATGCACCTTATTGATTTTATAATATGGGTTGATAAATTTATACTGAAAGTTAGTGAACATTTACAATCAATATATTTGAGTGAATTTTACATCTAAATTCTAACAGTATATAATCAACAACTTATAGTATAAATTTTAAGAAACTTGTTCTTATTTTCAACTGTATTTGTCGTAAATAATTTACAGCAATGATTCTTATTTTTATAGGTTATGACAAAGTATCCCATGAAAAACAAAAAACACTGGTGCGGTGTCTTCAAAGCAGCTGCATACGTAATGACCGTGATATATTTCATAGCAATATCAATAAGATCGTTGGTGAGATGGGGCAATCTATACATTTCATAAGGGATTCACATCCGGAGTGTCGCGCAAATGCATTATTTCAGGGTTGTCGATGGGACATAATGACAAACAATCTGACGGAAAGTTTCAATAGTTGGGTGAGAGGTGTCCGTTATCTTCCAATCACAACAGTGGTTGATCAAATTCGTATGCAAATCATGACACTCATGTATGAAAGAAGGGAGACCACTTTTGAGGGGCCTACGGTATTGTGTACTAAACCGACAAAGAAGTTGAGTGATGCTTACAAGGCAAACCGTGGATTAGCCTTTCATCCTGCAAGTGATTGTATGTTTGAAGTGGTCGATAAACAATCAACTCATGCAGTGGACTTGAATGCCCACACATGCAGTTGTCGAGAGTGGCGAGTGAATGGTATTCCTTGTAAACATGCTTGTGCTTGCATTGAAAAAAAGGGGGGACATTATCTGATTATTGCCATAAATACTTCACCATTGAGAGTTACAGAAATACTTACAAGGAGATAATGAATCCTGTGCCTAATCAGCCACAATTGGAAGTGACGCCTTATATCCAGATTAGACCACCCGATGTCCAAGCACAGCCTGGTCGCCGGAGAACAAGACGAATACCTTCACAGGTTGAGACACGCCCGATCAAATGTGAACGTTGTAAGCGTTTTGACCATAACATGAGGACATGCCAAAATCCCATTAGAGACGAAAGATGAAGATACATCGAGACTTTCTTTGTTTGAGACTTGTTATGTTTAAGACATTCTTTGTGAAATATGTTAAAAATCTTTTTTATATTGTAAGTTTTATTTATTAAACTGTAACTTGCAAAAATTTTACTATAAGTTGATGAATTTTCACTGTCATATTCTATGTGTGGCTTGTGGCTGATTTAATATCAACCAACATTGCCGATTTTATACGATAAACTTTATTTTTTGTACTGCAAGTTTAAAATTTTATACTGTAAATTGATAAATATATACTTTCAGATTTTAGTATAGTTATAACTAAAATTTGTACGTATATATTAAACAACTTACGTATAAATATTCAAATTATAGTATAAATTAAAGCTTACAGTATAAAAGTAATTTTTAATCAAGAACATGTTGTTAGATATGGAATCATATTTCAATCACCTAATCAATATTTTTCAATCACCTAATCAAATCATACAAGACCACGTAAAGCAATAGCATGAGACCTGTTATCAAATCATATTTTAATCACCTAAACAACACTTTTTTCAATAACACGTTGTTAGATCATTGGTAAAAAAGAGCAATAACATGTTGTCGGATCATACGAGATCATGTAAAGCAATAACATGAGATCATTCATCAAATCATATTTCAATCACCTAAACAACACTTTTTTCAATAACATGTTATTAGATCATTGGTAAAAAAGAGCAATAACATGTTGTCGGATCATAGGAGACCATGTAAAGCAATAACATAAGACCATTCATCGAATCATATTTCAATCACCTAAACAACACTTTTTTCAATAACAGGTTGTTAGATCATTGGTTAAAAAAGAGCAATAACATGGTGTCGGATCATACGAGATCATGTAAAGCAATAACATGAGACCATTCATCGAATCATATTTCAATCACCTCATCAACACTTTTCTGATAGAACATGTTGTTAGATCATACAAGACCATGTAAAGTAATAGCATTAGACCTGTCATCAAATCATATTTCAATCACCTAATCAACACTTTTCTCAATAACATGTTGTTAGATCATTGGTAAAAGAAGAGCAATAATATATTGTCGGATCATACGAGACCATGTAAAGCAATAACATGAGACCATTCAAAGTTTGATGATATTATGTCCTTACAATGAGATTATGAGTGAATTAGGTCATGTTTGATCATTCCAAGTTTAAAATCATGTAAGTGCTTTATCTTGGAGCATTAAGAATTATTTTTATATTTGAGTGGATTAGACAAGTACATTGACAAGAAAGATCGTAATTGAACTGTATTACACATGATATAACCTGCAGTGTAAAAATAACAGCTTGTAGTATAGAAGTTATAATCTACAGTACGAAGATTGTTTTTTAACGCATCAAACTGAAGCCTTAGAACCAACTGAAGGCAAATGACGAGGCCACAACGATACTAATCTTTCCTCACTGTGTTCTTCAAAACAATGACAGCTTCTTTCATTTCTTCCTTCACAACAGAGTGCTCATCCCGAATAATGGTAAGTGCAATCTCAGTACGCATCAAACTAATGTCAATGGTTTTTTCACGTGAGAAAGACTCATTCATCAAACAGTGAGCCCATAAGCACACAAAAACACTACAGTTGTGACCATCGGTTTCTTGTCGACAATCACCGTCATGCTCAAGGCTGAATCCATATTTCAGTTGATAGACTATATTGACATAGTCTATAAGGAATCTCGTCTGCATAAGTTTGAACAAGTCATATATAAAAATTAAGTTCAATTCTAAACTCTTTAAATAAAGAGTAAAAGGAACAAACCATACCACTTGACTAGGCAAAGCTCTTACTGTTTCCGACCTACATGAATTGTAGTGGTGAAATTTCTGTGCTTTTACATCGAGCACTAGCAAAGACCAATGATATCCAATTGCGTGATGCAACGGATATAACATGTAGCGTGCCGATACAAACTCATCCTTACTGACATTAGCCATCCAATGCCTCTAACAAAGCGGGATCGATTCTTTTATGATATTGAACTTTTGCACATTGTAACGAGTCTTGCAATCCTTCAGCGCTTTTGCAATCGAACCCTATAAAAGAAACCTATATTTATCAACAAACATACTGAATATAATCTAGGATTCACACAAAATGAAGATGTGAGACATGCATATCATAATCTCAGTCCGCCAAACAAAACTATTTTTGTCCTTAGTCACGATTGTTAAATAGGTATTTATTATGTCACTGTCTAGGGGTTGGTCACGCAACAGCTTCCATATTGATCTTCCTGTAACGTAAGACCAATGCTTACAATCTGGATGATCCCAAATGATTTTGCTGTTATAGATAAAAAAAAAAATAATTCATCAAATAAATAACTCACAATCACAGAAATTACAACAGTATCAATTATATGTACTCCGGCTCGGATTGAGTAATCAAACATTGCGGTGTTAATCTATCTTCTTCTTCAAGAAGCTCACTACTAGAGAACTTGTTCGAACCCTTGTACAACTTCACAATGCATTGGCGCTTCTAAGGTATGATCCTACCATATGACTGTCGTTTCTTTCTTTTTATTCCATCAGTTCTTTGCTTAACAAGTATGATTATTGTTGGGCCATCATTTGCCTGCTCTTTCTCTTTGATCTTTGTCTTATCGTCTTGCTCAGCATAGTCTTCTTTATCCCCTTTCTCCTCATCGCACTCTTTATTTTCTTTCTCTTCTTTCCCATTTAGCTCTTCTGCATCATCTTGTTTCACAATTCCATCAAACTTTGCACTCTCAGGCTCAGCATCGACGCCAACTTGTGTGTTCTCTTCCTCTGCCATTCCACCAACCTTTGCTTTGTCTACATCAACATTTTTCTCAAAACCCTTTGCATCCCTTCCTTCACCATTTTCATCAAACTTTGCATTCTCTACATCAAAACCGTAACCAAACTTTGAATTATATGCATAAGTCTCAAAATCATGGCCTTTGCTTGATTCGGCAGCAGATCTCATCTCTTTCAGTCGGTCCTAAACGTCGAGCACATCATTTCTTAGCTCAACAACATGACAAATAAGGTCTTGCGATGTTACATCATGTCAATATGTAGAAACAGTATATGGATAATGACATCGTGTCGGGAACAATAACTATATAGTACTACTATTACTTGATCATCCTTCAAAAATATATTTTCGTCCTTGCTTGGAGTGAAGATAGCAATGTGTGAAGCCGTAACTCTCGAAAACAACTTCAGTGTGGACTCGACATTATAAGAGGCTTTTTTCTCCTCCCACCTATAAAGTCATGGGACACACCCCAACTTTATAGGATTCAATATAATGCCCTCGAGATGCTCATACATCCAAACCTATACATCAAATTCCAACATTAAGAAACCTTCAGTACAGACATTTAACAAGTTTTTTTTTGAACATCCAGTATCAATATGTGAATCTGCAGTATATGCTTTTAAAGTTACAGTATGTTTCTCAACAAACAGTCGGTACAACAAGGTCGAAAATAAAAACGCCTACTTACCAATAAAGAAATAGCACATCCGTCAAAGTAGTTTCTTGAGCCTTCATCTACATGTGATTGGATATGCACTCGACAAAAAAGTCAAAAACAGCTTGTCCCTAAGAAAATTATCCTATTTTCTCTACATTGTCAACATAGGCGAACAAAGAGCGATGTGTGCTCATCGTACTTTTCTGGAAGAGCACACAGTTACAAACCAACAACACAAACACTCTCATAAAATATGAGGCATTCTTTTCGTCCTCGGAACCAGCAAGTTCAAGAAGTTTTTCGCTGAGATGCGTTCTATCTGCATTCTTTCCCTTCTTTCCAAACAACTCAATTAACAGTTACTCACACACTTACTCCTCATGTTGATTTTGAATCTATAGTTAGGCAAACCAACAATCACCGCAATATGCTCATTCTTCAACTCTATCAGTGTATCATCAATTCCAATGCGAATTCCAGGAGGATGAAACTCAATTTTAGACATAATTGCCTGCAGTCGAGGGATACTTACAAGAATTCTCGGACAATCGAGAAAGTGAAAGAAAGGTGTTTGCTTCAGGTTGGACATGCACAGATCTGAGATAATTTTCTTAACCTTGACCATCATATTATGAAGATGTGATGGAAAGCAACGACATTGAAGCTCCAATTTCTTCTTTTCACTTTTGTGAGCTTTCTTCTCAGATCTCTTGTTATCAGGAACATCACCTTTTTCGCTCTTCATTCTCTTCGACCTTCGAGGCTGACTGACATCCGAAGTTGTGTCATTTTTTGTTTCTTGTATTCGTCCTCTCTTCATCTTGTCTAGAAACAGAACCAAACAGGAAATGAAAAAAGTCGATAATAACTCGACTTGATAACCAAAATTGACAACAAAATTCGAATTATTGTCAACAAATGAGTAGATTTACTAAACTCCGACGTTCCCCTCAAAGGCAAATTGACGAATGTGGTGGGATTGATACTTGACGAATTGCTGATTCAAGCAGTGGATTTTAGTTTTTAGGTGGTGGAAGTTACGGATTGAAGCTTGTTTGTGGTAGCTATTGAGAGATTTTTGATAAGAAATCCATGGTTTTAAAAGCAGATTTCTTGATGGTTTTGAAAAAACCATGGAACCAATTTTGTGTTGAGTGTAGAATGAAGAGATTAGGTAGGATATCAAGACATTTTGGAGAGAGAATGACTGAGAGTGAGATTGATGACGTGGCAATAGGGAATATTAGGACATTTTATATGATTGGGGGAGTGAAATGTTAGGATAATTTAAATAGGGTATGAAAATATATGTTAAAACTTAAGGGGGAGTAAAATGTAAGATAAAGATGTTTGGGATATTTTTATTTAACTCACCCTAAATATAATGTACTCCAATTTTGACATATATTTCATTTTATAGTTTTGGCACACATTCCAACCTATTTCTTTTCAAGGTCATTGTATTCTCTTTCTCTATTACATTATACATATATATTAGTATCCCTTGTTAGATAATATCTATGGAGAATTCTTCATAGGGGTACCCACCATTGTTTTTTTTTTTTTTCAATAGGTACCCCATCAATATATATTCCAAATATTTTCATGTTGAAATATTTATACATCATATTTAATTTTCTAATATAATTATTATTGATTACACAAGATATTGGCTTTCCAAAATAAAATTAATTACAAATCCAAATCTATGTCCTAATCAGAAACCATCCTCGGCCTCGCTCACGTACTGGAACGACGCACTACAATCGTGGAACCATGTACTGCACGTTAGTACATCATCATTATCGTCAATCTTAACTGGTAACCGTCATTAATACGTCATAACCATCATCCTCGAATCGACCAGCATACGGCCTGTGTATGATTGGAGATATTGTATAGTAGATCAGATATAGGGATCTCAAACAATGTCTGCATATGGTTGGGTCATCCAATGTATAAGCACCAAAAATAGACAAAGTTTCTTAAAACATGCCTTAGACTTTCAAGAGCTATAACAAGAAATCTCCCCTCCAGGGGTTTTCCAACGGAAGCTCCAAGCCCATGTATACCGGAAACTTTATTTGCACATCCTTGATCATCATAAATCTCCAAATCTTTCATGCTTTCATTTGATTTGCAGACAATTGCCAGCATAGTTTTCATTCCCAAATATTCTGCGAAAAGTCTGTACTTTTGTGTTCATGCCCCAGAGCATGCTTGTAGGTTAAAACTGATAAAAGACACAATGTTCGTAGAGTAACATTTCTGAGAGGATGTTATAGTTACCTGCTAAGGTTGTCATCATCCACCTTTCCAAGCATACGCCGAGTACATCTTGCATCAATGCCATATTAGAGACTAGAGGACCATGCCGAGTTTTGAGCTGGTAAAAGATACCAGTAGCAACTTTATCATGCTTCATGATCTGTTCAAGTGTCTCCTCCTCACTTCGTGCACGTGAAGCATCCTCATCTTTAACTTTGGGTGCAGATGATAAAATATGCTTTCTCAGGCTAACTAAAAGAATAAAATCAAACTTTGGGTGCTGATGATGAAATATAATTAAGGTCATGATTCTGGTAGTAAACTTTCCAAAGTATGAGATTGGAATTCAAAATAAAAAAAAGAATATAATCAAATCTTCAAAAATCACACAAAATGATACGTTTAAAAAAAATCTGAAAAAAATGATAAGCCGAACTTTAGGAAGAAAAAAAAAGGATGGTACTTCATATTAATTAACTTGGATAGGTGGTATCTCCGGATAATTTTTTCTAATATCTAATTATGATGTTTGGTTCATGTAACATTAAGTAACAATAAATAAGGAAGATGAAAGGTTATTCGGTTACTTAAGGAAGATGAAAGGCTATACAGTTACTTAATCTTTCTAACCCTTCCACTTCTCCATCATTGCAATAATGGTTGACTCCATCTATGCATAGCCATCCTAAAGCTAAGGGATTAGGATTAACACAAACTCCACTTCTCTTCTTCTCTTATTGGAGTATTCTGTTGACGCAAGAATCGCGAAGTGATTACAGTAACACGATGGCTGGAGGTAAGTCATCGATCTTATTCCGATACATATTTTTGCTCTCTAAGGTTCTTAGATTTGGTATCAGAGCAAACTTATCTTCTAGTCATTGTTGTTGAAATGAGAAGTTACTTGTGAGGATTGCTTTTTCATGAATTAAACTGAACGCATCGATGGCATGGCTACATTCAAAGTTAGTTTACTAGTTGTCTCTAAGTTGGATTATTGTGTTTTATCTGATAATACATGATGTCTCAGTTTTGTTATTTTGATTAAGTGGATCAATAATTTATGATGTAACAAAATCAAACAAAACCTAATAGGTCTCTTTATTGGAAGTTACATGCACACATCGATGGATAACTGTCCAGGTTGCATTTTTTTTAGATGTTAAAGGCTGGATACTTGAGAATGATAATTAAGTAATAGGTGCGCATAAGATTAAGCATAAGCCATATATGTGTAGAATGATATTGATGTTTAATCATCATTGCATCAAGACCCGATGACAACATTTATTTGTTGAAGTTTCTGTTCTTTTGGAATTGCTCTTGATTTGCAAAGCACAAACCTATTTGAATAATTTACCCATACATTAAGATGTGAATAAGGCTCTTGTGGGCAGTTTGTTGTGTAGTTTAACTTGCTTACAATCTGGATGTGCTACTGGGCTTAAGAACCTACTAGTTTGTGATAATTGACCTCACAGTTTATGACAGTGTCATACAGTTGGACAATTGTCCAGTAATTATCTTCTCTTAGTTTTATTTTAAGAGTTTATTATTTACATCTTTTGGGTTTCAGTAAGTGTACTTTACATCGACCTTTGGAATTACATATGTGAGTTATAGTGAACAATCAAGAAAAAATCAAAATTTTAGGGTAGCATGCTATATTTTATAATCATGTCTTCATAAAGTTTAATTTTTCATGTCAATATGACTTATTGAGTAGCCATAGCATCCTTAAGTTGACATGATATGAATTTTAATAAAAGAAGTCTTGATTATCTAAAGTGTAATTGATTTATAATTAGATAATGAGTCTATGTCCACAGGTAAGACTTCTTATCTCTATAAATTGATTAGAATGAGATATTGAATTTAAACTATATGGATTTTCTTATGTCCATAGGTACAGAAAATTATTGGTGTTTTAAATTCAATTGTCTTATTGTGTAAATTCGATACGGTTGTGATCCCTACCTATAGAAAAACTTGTTTGGGAATTCATGGATGACTTTCCCGTGTTTGTTGTCCTTGTACTCAAACGGTATGCCGAGACCAATTTGGTTTTGAATTGGAAGAAATGCCACTTCATGATTCGGGAAGACATAGTCTTGGGGCACAAGGTGTCTTCTAGAGGCATTGAAGTTGATCGCGCTAAGATAGATGTGATTGAAAAGCTTCCCCTGCTCTCTAACATAAAAGCTGTTTGAAGGTTTGTTAGACATGTCGATTTCTATCGGCGATGCATCAAGGACTTCTCGAAGATCACTAAACTGCTATGCAACTTACTTGAGAAGGATACTCCTTTCCTCTTTGATGACGAATGTCTAAAAACATTCGAACATCTAAAAAGGACGTTAGTATCAACTCCAGTAATGGTTGCACCTTCTTGGGATCTTCCGTTCGAGTTGAAGTGTGATGTTAGTACCTACGCTATTGGGACAGTGTTGGGACAACGCAAGAACAAGATCTTCCATTCTATCTATTATGCAAGTCGCACTCTCACGGATGCTCAACTCAATTATGCAACAACGGAGAAGGAGCTTCCTGCAGTGGTCTTTGCATTCAACAAGTTCCGGTCATACTTGATTGACATGAAGATAATTGTGTGAACTGACCATTCAGCCATCAAATGTCTCATTGAGAAGAAAGATGCAAAGTCTCGACTCATCCGATGGGTTCTTTTGCTCCAAGAGTTCGATTTGGAGATTAAAGACAAGAAGGGGATGGAGAATCTTATGACGGATCATCTCTCGAGGCTAGAGAAATATGAGGGACACAAAAACGAAGTGATGCCAATCAATAAGGCATTCTCGGATGTGCAACTCTTTACGATAGATGTGAGCAATGCTCCATGGTATGCAGACTTCGTGAATTATCTTGCAAGCGGGATGCTTCCACCGGAGATTTCTAGTCAACAAAAGAAGAAGTTCCTCCATGATTTTCGCTTCTATATTTGGGACGAACCGTACTTGTTCAAGGATAGTGCGAATAAGACGATTAGTAAATGTGTGCCCGAAGAGGAGGTGTCCGACATTGTCTTTCATTGTCATTCTTCGGAGTATGAAGGCCACTTTGGATCAAACAACATGGCTACTAAGGTATTAACTTCTGATTTCTATTGGCCCTCCTTGTTCAAAGATGCACATGTTTTTATCGCAAGTTGTGATCGATGCCAACGAACCGGGAATATCTCTTCACAGAATGAGATGCCGTTGAATTTGATATTAGAGGTGGAGCTATTCGATGTATGGGGGATTGACTTCATGGGGCCTTTCCCAAAGTTCATCAAGCATCAATATATTCTCGTGGCGATGGACTATGTCTCCAAGTGAGTCGAGACGATAGCTACTCCCACTAGTGACAGTCGGGTGGTAATGCAATTTCTGAAAGAAACATCTTTACAAGATTCAGTACCCCTTCGGCAATCATTAGTGATGGAGGAGCGCACTTCTGCAATCGTCAATTCGACTCTCTTTTAGCAAAGTATGGAGTCCAACACAAGGTTGTCACACCGTACCATCCCCAAATAAGCGGCCAAGTTGAGATCTTTAACCGTGAATTAAAGAAAATTCTTGAGAAGACTGTCAACGCATCACGGAAGGATTGGTCGAAGAAACTAGATGATGCTCTTTGGGCTTATCGCACAACTTTCAAAACACCGATAGGTACTTCACCTTATCAATTGGTGTTCGAGAAGGCGTGTCACTGACCTGCCAAGTTCAAGCATCGAGCTTATTGGTGACAAAACTTTTAAACTTTGATATGCAAGAAGCGGGTGCAAAGCGACTTCTTCAACTCAACGAGCTTGATGAGTTACGCCGTGAAGTCTATGAGAACGCTAAGACCTACAAGGAGCGGTTGAAGGCATAGCATAATAAGAAAATTCTCAACCGGGAGATCTACCTGGGGCGAAAGGTTCTACTCTATAACTCTCGATTGAGACTCTTTCTGAGCAAGCTCAAATCCCGATAGTCGGGTCCTTTCATTGTAAAAAACATGTTTCCTTATGGCATCGTTGAACTTGCAAGTAAAGATTCTACCTTAAAAGTGAATGGGCCACGCTTGAAAGCATATTTTGATGCCACCGTCAACAGTTCACTGTCAACACTTAACTTAAAGGATCCTTGAGAACCTTGGCTGCGTCGCGCTGAGGATGCTAAACAAAGCGCTGCGTGGGAGGCAACCCACGGGAGAAGTTTTCTCATTTTCAATAAGTCGTTTATGACATAGGTAGTTAGTTGTCACAGTTCTTATGTGTCTCTATATTTATTTTGTTGGTGTCAAGTTGAATAAAGGAGCTCATGACAAGAGTTGAGACGCACTTTGAGGCACGAGAACAATAATTCGTAGCGAGTCTTTAGGAAAAAGGGTCATCAAAGATGGTATGTGCTTCGTTTCCCTTGATATTGGTGCTCGATGTTGAATATAGAGGGCAAACAATGTTTAGTGTGAAATACCCGGGCGCAGTGTAAACACCTTTTCAGGTGTTTCATCAAAGCATCCGGGCGTAAAACACATCACGCCTGGACGCGGCACTGAAAACCCAAATGTCATCCCTTCAGTAATTTATACAAAGCTCCCGGGCGTAACCCTAACCATGCCCGAACGCTGACCATGTTCATTAGAAACAACCTCTTCAAGAAAACATACAAAGCGCCCTGGCGTAGAATTCACCACGCCCGGACGCAGTTTGGTTTTTGACTGCCATATACCCCAAGCCCATTTCAAACTCCATTTTCATCTCTTCCAACCTCAATCCCTCCAAACTATCATCCACCCCTCCGAAATCACGCCATCCTTCTCTTAAATCTTTAATTTTTCGTCTAAATCCCTTGCCTTAACAAGGTAATTACCTAATCCTTGTATCACTTACATAGAATTTCTTGAATTAATGTATCTTTGGGATATTTTCATGGTTCAGAAGTTCGGGTTTGGTTATGAATAATGTGGGGATTGTGATAAGTTATGTGAAGATGGTTGTATTGGATGGTGGCGATGGTAAATTAGATGTGTGTGGATTGCCTTTGGTGTAAATTTTGGGTCAGTTAGGGTTTTGAGCATGATGTGGAAAACGCGCACATGAGATATTCGATAAAATGCTACTTAGGGATTCGTATCACAAAAACAAGTCGTTAGCCTAGCAATGCATCCCTATTATAATCGATATCATGTATTGATCTCATTCATATGATTTTTGTGTGTAAATCCACTCGTTTGATAATTACATGGTGTGTTACTAACTTTGTATTCTTTAGGTACTATGGCCGGCGGACGTGATAAAGGGAAGGAAGTCGGCACATCGAGGAATAAGCATGCTCGCACGAGCACACGCACATCCATCGCCGCATCGGCTCCGGCCCTACCATCGAGCCTTGTCACCTTCACATCCCGAGAGGCTGCTGAGTACTTTCGAGCAATCTTTGCTTGGGAATGCATTATCGAGAGAGTGGTGGACACATCTTATTTTGAGGATTGGATCGGCAGTCGAGGCTGGCATGCTTTTCATCAACAACATCATCCCGTTTATAAGTAACTCGCGGCTGAATTCTATGCAAACGCGACCGACACTCCCGAACGCCCCTTCACTGAGGTCCGCAAGGTGATAGTGTCGTGGGGCGAAGCTGCTATCAATAAGCTCTATGGATTGCCCCTCAACTTGAGTACCCTCCGATGGTTGATGACCATGTCAACCTCATCACTGCCCGCACCCCAGAGGCCGTCACCAACCATCTCTGTGGGTGGCTTTCCTAAGTCCGGTGGACGTTCGATGCCTCCACCAAGACGCTACCCATCCACTTTGATGCGAGTTTCCTCACCACGAAAGCTCGCATTATCCAGAACCTTGTTATCAACAACATTCTCCCCTATGGGAACCGCTCGAAGGTCACTACCGCCAAGGCGTATCTCTTACTTATGCTCCTGCGCAAGGAGAAGGTGAACTTGCATTTGTGTGCGTTAATTTAGTTTAGTTAAATTGCATCCTCAGCTTTACATAACCACTATTCGTTTTGGTTGTTTAATCCAAGGAACATTATTCATAGTTCGGTCGCTAGATCTAAGTCCTCGTGGGACGATAACTCACATACTCACTTTTATTATTTGTTACGACACGTACACTTACGTTTAGGCATGATATACAAAGTCGCGAACATAATGCATGGTGGTGGTTGGGGATGAAGAAGGGGGAAGGGAAAAGTATTAAAGGAGGTAGGAGAGGGGAGACAGAATGATGGTGATTACGGACGATGGCGATGGACGACGGTAAGGGTGGACGGCGACGACGGGTGGATGACAACGACGATGGTTATGGGACGATGTAGTGGTAACGTTAAGGGTTTTGGGGTCAAGAGAGAGATGGAGTTAGGGAAATGGGGTTCGGGGGTCGAGTCTATCTGATTTTTGGGAAAAGAGGTTAGCGGCAGACTGTCATTAATTTGTGATGGAATACCAATATCCATCGCTAATTAGCAATAGCCTAGGGTTTCGATCCCTTTTTTTTTTTTTTTTTGCGACTACTTTTTATTTTTGTCGCCGGTTTAATGACTAATTTTTCTTTTCCCGTTGCAAATCATCTTTTTGTTGTTGTATTATCTCAAGGTGTTGTATTTGATACTGATGGGTGTGTAAATACACGTTGTTTTTCATAGCCAAAGTTGCTTATTTGTGTCAATTTTAGTCCTATTTTGTGTCAGTTTAGTTCCTAATTTAGTGGGAATTCAGTTATTTTTCTTTCCTAAATATACCTATGACTTAATACAAAGAAGGACGTTCAATTTTCAGAGAGTTTCTCATCAGAGAAGAAGGCGGCATTACGACTTTGGTCTTCTCTTTGATGCAATCAACGAGAGAGATACCAACGATGATTCCGATCTGTTAGCTTGAGCCTTCGATCGTAGTGGAGATTGTCTTCGATTGTTTGTAGACCAATTATCATTGGTCTTCAGTTATTCTTCTTCTCCTAGTTTGTTTAGTAATGACTTTCATCAAGTTCTTGATGTATTTTTCATTTCTATTCATGACTATAGTAGCGTAAACTTTTAGTACGGCGTAGTGATTGGATCTCTATCATGGATTTTATGAGACGTGATTTCTGAATTCAATAATTTTATGTTCACTATTTATGGTATCGTGATCATGTGTTGATTTATCCCCAATTACCAATTATATGTATTATGATTGATCACCTTAATACATTGAAGACGTATGAATGCAATCAATCCATTCTCTTTTGGTTGATGTTGGTAGCTAATTGACAGGTTGATGTCATTCTCTTTTGATTAATCTATGATCGCATGAACATGGTCATGATATAACGCTAATCTATGTTAGGTTAGTATCATGAGATGTTAAGAAATATTCATAATGCGATATACTTAGTCTATGTTATATTCTTGTTTCGACATGAAGTATTTATGCTATTTTGGTTATGACATGCTTTATCGTAACCAATAATTAAGGTCCTATAACTCTTATTGTGTCGTAATTAATTACAATACCTATCATAAATGAACATGAAATTAAAATATATCAGTCCATGATAAGAATCCATGATGAGTGAAAATCACGAATGCCATACACTTTATCAACTTTGATAAAACTCTCTCGATTGAACTAAAACCAAAGTTCTTTAGTTAAATTAACTTTTTTATTTTTGTTCTTTGCAATTACAAAAACCCCCTCAATTTTATAGGAAATTGTTAGATCTTCAATTTAAGTGACAAAATCTGGAAAAAAGCCATTCACTCGTACTCATAACTTCTGTATTAATATTTACTATTTTATTAAGTGAAATAGTGCGATTATTTTAATTTATAGTACCTTGCAATGAATTCTATCAATATAAAACACTTTTTATACCTTGCGGATAGCTGTTGCTATTTTACACACCATAAAAACATGCATGAACCATGGGTGATATTTCTAATGCCATGTTGTTGGGTTGTATAGATTGCTAACGTTTGTGTGTATTTGTAGATGTTTCAAATACCCGGACTTGGGCTGGCCTGACTCTGGGCTTTTTGGCCCCTCAATGTAGATTGGGCCGGGCTTGGTTCAAATGTCAATGGTTTATACGGATCCCATAAACTTCGCCTTAGGTCTTCCTAACCATGAACGATTATACGAAACCATGAACGATTTTGAAAAAAATATGAACGAAAATTTAGATTAACCCCAAAACTGTTCATGGTTTTCAAAACCGTCATCGGTTTTGAGGTATGGATTTCTGTCCTTTTGAAAACCGTGGCATGTTTTTAGAAAACCGACAGCTTTTTAAAACCGTTAACGATTTTATATTTTTATAATATTTTCAAAATAGCTACTTTTTTAAAAATTGGACAAAAATACCCCACTAACGGTCATAAAAAGGCTATAATTGAGGGTTTTTTGGTCTAACTCATTTCTTGAAAGATTGTCTATATAAACAACAATTGGGATACCATATATTCATAAAATCTTTCATACTTTCTTACAATCAAACTCTCGAATCCCCTAAAACTCTCTTGTTACTTCTCATTCTTTATAAATCATAAATCGTAATGGCTCAATCATCCCAACATCAAAATGTGTACAATATCGACAATGATGATGTATTTCCTAGCCTGATAATGTCGGTTTGCGATTCAACGTTCCTGACATTTTTCCGTAAGACGAAGGGACTCCACAATCCAAAAAGGAACAATCAAACGTTGCATCCGCCGTTTCTTCATCGAGGAAAGGCTCGGAATGTTGGTTGTATTTCGAGAAGGTCATCGAAGCAAATGGGAAGGTGACCAGAGGTAAGTGTGAAATGTGTGTTAAGATCTTCTCAACGGGAGAGGTACTTCACATTTGTTAAAGCATGAAATAACTTGTCTATTGAAAGAAGGCAATGTCCCTAAGGGACAAACGCAATTGAATAATGCAGACAGATTGTGGACATATAATCATGCCCGTCAACGTGAAATGTTGACTGAATTCATAGTCCATAATGAACTACCTTGAAACTTTATGGATAATTCTAAATTTACTAGGTATGTTCAAAATGCATTGCAACCTAGTTATCATAGAAACCATAGAAACATTATTAGATCGGATGCTTTAAAGGTTCACCTTGATGAAAGGAAACAATTGATACAAATGTTTTTTGCTTATGATGAAAAAGTTTGTATCATATCCGATGTTTGGACCACTAGTTTTCAAGTTCCTTACTTATGTTTGACCGTTTATTAGGTTCACGATTGGTACTTACAAAAATATATCATTGTTTTTAGATTATTTCCTTATCCTCATACTAGCGAGGAAATTTATAATTTGATCTTGACCATTCTACGTGAGTTTAGGTTGTTTGACAAGATCTTGAGTATATCTTTTGATAATGCTTCAAACAATGATGGAAGGGTTCAAATGTTTAAAACCGCTTTGGATCCTATGTGTGATGGTATATTACTCCATGCTAGGTGTTGTTATCACGTAATAAACCTTATAGTTAAAGATGGCCTGAAAGATGAAACTATTGGACGCTATGTGCAATGTATCCATTATGTTTTGATGTTTGCTAATAGTAGTTGCAAGAAAGATGTAATACCCCAAGGAAACGCCTAAATGGTTTGATTGTACTATCTATACCAACAAGGTGCACCTTCCTTTTCGGTAGCCCATCACTTTAGAACTCCGCA
>JAOVYX010019469.1:0-18448 GCA_035668315.1 Drosera spatulata | reverse complement strand
TAATTTTTTTTTTTTCTTAGTTCTTATTATAAAATCTTAGCTTCTTATATCGAACCCCCCCCCCCCCCCCAAAAAAAAAAAACTTACTTCATAATTGTAGGTAAGATTAGAGTAATAATTAATTTAAATCATTAGAACAACCGCCTCTGTGGGATCGACCTTTACTTCCACAACTACATTAATTTATTTAATTAATAGTGAGAGTGAGTGAACTTAAATTCTAATTTTATACGTCAGACGACAGTTGTATCAGAACTTTGACGCCATTGCCAGGGACGATAACAGTGTCAAAGTGGTGATTTAAATTAATTATTGATTTAGTGTTACTCTATTTTTGTGAATTTTTATGTAAAGGGAATGATTTGAGGGGTAATTTATATGGTATAAAAATTATCATTTTTATTTTTTTGTAACAAAATGAGAAATAACAAAACATGACTCGACAAGATAAATAAATGACAAACTGACTCAATAAATGAAAACTGACATAACAATATTACCCAGACCATAGTTAAAACATACAAATACTGCATAATCTCAGTTTTCAGTTTTCATTCTCCTCTCTCAAATCAGAATCATACATTGTCCTCAATGAAAAAAATACTAAAATGAAAACCATAGGACAATACTCACAAGTTGTATCATTGCTTGGGTGGAGATGGTGGTGCGAAGAAATGATGATAAAGCTACTATTGTATCTGTTGGATGCGCTGCGTGTTATGAGGAATCTTATAGCACTTTTTCAGCTTGCAAATAATCCGTCTCTCCTTAAACACAAAAAAAATCAATACAATTAACGAAATATTTATTTAACTTAGAAAACAAAGAAAAATAAAAGTACTTGGGTTGTCTCCCAAGAAACGCTTGGTTTACAACCTGCAGCCCGGCTCTTTAATGTTATTTATAGTGTTTTGGTGGCCAAGCTGCCAACATCTTCTTCTTACTTTTCAAACAGTGCAAAACCATCAGCAGCTTCAAACAAAACATTGTATTTGTAATATTAAATTCATCAAAACAATAATGATCAATGCAAAATACAAAATTAATTCGCATTTCAACTCCCTCATGACACGATTCATTTTCATTAAAAACATTATCAACAAAACATTGAAGACTTGACAGTTCAGGGAGTGAAGACTGAATCAAAGGAAACCTAACATGCCCTTTAACAGGTAATTCATTGCGCTCTTTTATGTCTCGTCATTGGTTTTCATAGAAATGCCATGTATTTTTAAAATCCTCACAATTGTCATCTAGTGATTCATCATCGTCTTCTCCAAAATCATTCAACGACTCAAGAAATTCATCTTCAATCATTTGAAATAACTCCTTGTCTAAACTTTCTAATTCCTTTTTTTCACAAAGAGAAGAACACTATATCAGTTCCAATTCATCCTTATAGCTAGACTCATCATCACTAGAGTATGTGAAGTCATACATGTTACTTTTATTGTCAACAGGTTAATTGATCCTAAAATTGGCTTATTATCGATCCCAAGATCGATACCTGATTTTTTAAGTAAAAGATACAAGTTTTAGTAGCCTCCTGAGAAATTAGCATACTACTGGCTAGTAATGTGATTAATTCTTTTAAGGATGCATTTGAAGGATTCTCAAATGATTGATAAGGATAGTGTTGCTACCCTTCAATTTCATGTGGGTAATTTTGAAATGAATAATTAATATTTTACCTCCCCTAGATCCATCAAAATGAAAATTGTGAAATTGATAGAGATTTTGATGAGGATAGAAAACATTTAGATTTGAAAACCCAATATACAAGGCGCTCCTTAATGTTTGTGGTGCAGAAAAATGATTGACATAGGGATTTCTCACAGCACATCTGAAAATAGGTGTGTCCTGAAAATGGTGTGTCCTGATTCATCCGAATCATAAAAGAGCCAGTGGATAGACCGATTCAAAAAGCATTGATTAAATCAAAAATAATGCCATGGATGAGTGGTATTAGTGAGTCTTCATCGCCCATCCCTCACTGAAAATAATTCAAACTCTGCGTCCAAAAGGAACACGATCACCTTTTACACTGCAAACACAAGTCAACTTGAAATCGTTTGTGTATTGGTCAAAATCGAATCCTAGTTTGGGCAATGTGACTAAATCAGAGAATCCGTGGTTAGGAACATATAGTGATTTTCTGATACATGGATTCCAAAAGATAAAGGTATTACTTTGTTGAGTATAATTTGCACACAACAGAATGACCCCATTACATGACCCAGCCACCTTGAAATGTGACCAGGTGTGAGGCTGGAATGGAAGCTCTATATCTTGATACCCAGAGACAAATTCTTCCTCATCAGGGTGTAAAGTGCAGAACTCTGCCGTTTGTGAAAACACACACTATTTTACGTACTTAAACCTACGATTTGTTCTAGTTTTGTAGTCTATTTATACGTGTTAGTTTAGTTTTATTTTTAGAATCTAGTATTGCCAAAAAAAAATTATTGCAGAATGATGATAGAAGAGTGGTATTAAGGAGCAAGACGCTTAAAAGATATTTTTGGAGCTCTAGAATGCAAAACTTAGCATATTGGAAGTGCTCGAAGCGAAACTGTGTTTGTTGCTAATCATTTTTAGTGTGCGTTTGCCAAACACGGCCATGTCTGGAGTCTATAATCAAGCACAGCCGTGCCACCCTTCAGCAATCTCTTGACGCACGGCTTGAACCTGTCCGTGTCACACCAGACACGGTCGTGCGTGCTTATGGATGGAAATCTCGTTTGCTTCATCACAGACCCAAGACAAGCTGTGTCATACCGCGCACAGCTGTGCGTGATCTCCATACTGATTATCTTTCTTATTTTAAGTCAGATTTTTAGAGGATTGGTTATTTTCTCTTTTCCCTATAAATACCTGCGAGACTAGAGACAAAAAGAGAGAGATCTGACGCCTTCAAAATCCTAGAAACAAAATAGATCTACAACTTTATGAGACTAGAGACGGAGACGATCTTCAATTCCTTCACCCAAGGATTGATCTAAGGTCATCATCGGCATCAGAATTGAGTCGCCAACATCGAGATCTTCATCCGAATATCATTCTGTTTTGGTTTTTTGGTGTTGAATCAGATCCTAAAAAATTGATGATAAACAAAACAATCTCATCAAGATAGCAAGGTTGTGATTCAAGAGCAGAAGGGTAAAGAATAACAAGATGGCAGGATGCAGATGGTCAACGTCAACAAGGTCCAGTCATGCTGAGTCCTACCTCTAAGAGTCAGATAAGACAATAAGGTGAAGACAAGACTCCACAAATCAGTAGATCTGGTAAACAAAGCTGAGTGTTCTGTTAAAGGAAGCTGAAGCGGCAAAGCTCAGTTAGGACAAAGGCAGATACATCACAGTGATAATTTTCACAGGCTGTTTTATTCTCAGGTCATTTTTTGGAGCGTTGAAAGTTGACATCAGACTCTTCCTAATCAAAATCAGCGACTGAGATTATTTGAAAGGACAAAAGAAACAACGGCTAATAGGAAGAGTGTCGTCTACAAATAGATGAAGTGCAACAAGGTTGCAGCTAGTTCTATTTTTTAAAAAAGTGAGCAAGTGTTGACTGTGCTGAAGAAAAACTCTCTAGATGTACAAGTGCTGCATCCAAAGAAAACACAAAGGGTCACAACCACACAAAGGGAGCATAAACACTAAAGGTTAACTGATAGGTGTAAATCAGGAGAGCTTTAGTAAGGTGCCCAAGAGAGGTGTTCAGTAGAAGACTATGCCGCTTCTGTGTACTCTGTAAGCTGGTTAAGGGTCAACCAAAAATCCAACCCATAGTGGAACACCTCTTAGTTGATCACACTGATCTCTAAGGGAAGAGTGGACGTATGCTTTAAAGTTTTATTTGAACTCTATCATCAGAACCACTATAAACCTGGTGTCTTTATCCTTCTTGCATATTTACTATTCTTATAACCTAGTAAAATCTAATAGAAATTGAGAACAATTGTTATAAGAAACAGGTGAAGGAGAAATCATTATACCCTGAAACTCAAAATCTAATAGACAGCAAAGCTAAGCTGAACAATCAGTAGAGTTACTTCTTTTGACTCTACTGATACATCGGTTAATTCGAAATAAATCTATTACCCTTCCCCCCCCCCCTCCCCTTCCTTTATCAGGTTTATTTTCTCCTTTTAGGCCCGACATTGGGTTTGTTCTCAATTTTTCAGATTTCTTTATAGATTTGTAATGGACCATAGTTGTTTCCATAGTATTGAATTATTTCCTATGATGATCGTAACGTATATGATTTGTATGACGATGCATTGATGTTATTTGTTTTGGGATTTCTTAGATTGAATCTGTTCTTCGTATTTTTCTATTGATTAAGACTGTTTATCATGAATGAATTATGATATTCTTAGTAATAATATGATGTGATATTGTAATATCCCAAAAAAATTTCGATTTAAAAATATATAATGGTTATAAAATATAAGTACGGTACGTATGCATTGAACGTACAAATAAAATTTATAGACAGTGAACGTTACATCGTTAAAATTATTGTGCGTTTGAGATACAAATTTAAGCTTAAAAAATTGAGATAATTGAACGAAACATGATTATGAAATATTTGGGATAATTAAATCGACAACGAATAATTATCGAGATATAAATTATAAGAAACACGAATAAATATAGTCTGTGAGACGTTTTGAGGGGTGGATTAATCACACCCCTCACCAAACCCCCCACTCATTCTCCTCTTTCTTTTTCCTCCTTCACCCACCAAACACACCATACCAAACACGCACCAAATCCCACCACCGCCACCTAACCACGACCCACCACCACCAGACGCCACTAGCCGCCACCAGTAGTCTCGTTGCCAGCCGCCATCCGTGGCCCAACCAGCCCTGCCATCAAGACACCGCGCATCGACCACCGCCAACTACACCGCCAACCACTCCACCATCGTGCGCCATAGCCACCCATCGCCGCTACCGTCCCCACGACGTGCCACTAGCGCCATCGCACCGATTTCAGTTATCGACAAGCCCAGATTGACCGACCACGGTGATGAGCCCAAATAAGTCTAAACGTGGGCCGAGCAACCCACACGGATCATCACCGCGTCGCCTTCGTCCGGGCACCAACAGCTTTCAACAGCCACGATGACCCCAGCGGGTTGCAACCAGGTCAAGGATAGGAGCTCAGCAGCGGACCCGATAGGCCTAGACGACGGCCCGGTAGTGGCTCGATTGTGCGGCCCAGCTGGCCCGTTTGGGAAGTCAGCCCAGGTGCGGCCTGAACAGCGACCCAGGCAGCGACGTCGACCAGATAACTCAGGAGCTCGGACAGCAGGCCCGACCCCGGCCTGGCAGGCTCGATCCGTCCCGACGCCTCGCTCGGTCGTTTTCGTCGTTTCGTCTTGTGTTTTGTATCGAATGACTCACCGGGGAGGTAACCATCACTAAACCTTCCTTGAATGCCTGTGAAATGTGTGTTTGAATGCAGGATTATGATGGGTGATTGTTGATGTGATACCGCCGGGTTGGCGAGGATGTGATTTTGTGTGTATGTGATGTGAATTGTTTATGATTGATGGTTGTGGTGGATGGGAAATATGTGTTGGGTTTCAAGAAAGGGACGTGGAGATGCCGATGGGGCATTGATGTGTTTGGGATTGGTTAGATCGTCGGGATGGCGAGGTTGTCGGGTTGGGTTTATGTTTATAAACGAGCTTGGGAATGAAAATGACGATAAGGGAGCTTTAGGGATTTGTTTGTGTTGGGTTGAATTGGTTTTGAAGTGCTTGTGTTTGGTTAGTTCGTTGGGATGACAATGCTTTCGGGTTAAGGTTTATGTTCCTGAAGGGACTTGGGCATTGAAGTGCTTGTGTTTGGTTAGTTCGTTGGGATGACGATGGTTTCGGGTTAAGGTTTATGTTCTTGAAGGGACTTGGGCATGAAAATGTGTTAAGGGTTATGTTCATGACGTAGATTGGGTATTAGAAACGATCATAAAAGGGTCATGTGGACATTTTAGGTGGTTGTGGGACGTTGTGATGGTGTTAGGCAGAGCGTTGTGTATTATGTTTGTATTGTGTGTGTATGATGAGATGTATGTGTGCTTTGACGGAGTCGGCTACTATGTGTGTGAATGAGTTGGCGAGGTGTACTTAGTAAGATGACTGTATGTGTGATGAAAGAGGTATGGAGTTGTTGGGTAGCATATATATCAATCATTGATAATGGTTGATGGTTATACGTGACTGTGTTCGTGCTTAGGGTGAAGGCTGTGTGTGTATGTGATGGTTAGGGGAGATCTTGAGCACATGGTTTGTGCGTGTGTGCAGGACGGTGTGTTTGTGCGGGACTGAGTTTGCTTATGCGTGTTTATGAGACTAACATATTATTTGCACGGATTATATATAATTATGGGATTTGCGTAAAAGAACATAAGTTTATTGATAAGAAATATTATGGGATTGTTTTCCTAGAATTTATGTAAGGCATGACTGAGGAGCTGAATGCGTTGTATGTGATTTTTGCACAAGGTTCATATGCTATTTATTCTCTAAATGTGTTCTATATCATATTTCATATTAAGCGGAGAATCGAGATTTAAGAAACACTACAACAAATAGAATAACAAACTAATAATAACCGAACAAGTCCGTCGTCGTCGATAAGGTCGTATAGTGAGTCCTTCGGGATCGAGTTCTTTGGCTCTAAGAGCGTTCAAAGCAGGCATGACTGGGTCAGACGTTAAATCTAGCTAGTAAGAGAACAAGTGTGGTTCTCTTCGTATGCGCAGCGACAAGAAGTTATGGGCCAAAACATCGGCCGATTGGGTGTAAGGCTGCCCTCTGCAGGGGGACCTTCGGCTTGTAGGTGAGAGTTTAGCAAACCGAAGTACACGCAAGAGACGTAGTGGTTTTGGACCGCGAACCCAAACCATGCGTAGTATTTAGGAAAAACAGAAACACTTTAACAAAAGACAACAGGATTTCAAATGATTTCGATGGATATTGTGTGATTGAGAACTTGGCCCAGATCAGTTTATGTCTCAAAAATCTCTCATCTTTTGTCCTCATTTGAGTTCTATCCTTTATGTTGGGACACGGACTTGCGATGATTAAAAAAGTAAAAAGAATATAAAAGAGGGCAGTGATGTCTATGCTTTTATTATATGTAGGGTTTGATACGACGCCCATATTTTCCTACGGCTATTAGAAAATGTTTTACAGGTACTCACTGATTGTCGTACTCGGGGGAGTACCTTGGAAATTGAATACATAGACTTTGGTTGCTGAGCTTTTAGCTCACGGTTATGTGTTTTATTTGCAAATCCATCACAAGGCAATGTCAAAATGATAGAGTGAGATTTTATGCATATAGTTATTTACCTCATTGTCCGATATGTAATAAATGCTCGTTGGGAACCACTTATAGGCAACACAACATTGTGATGTAATCGAGATTGTATATTAGCATCTGGAATTATAATTTGTATTGATTAGGTAGGTTTTCTTAACTTCTATACCTACAAACCCGTTTCGGTTGATTCGCTTTGTCATGGACTGGATCCATGACGGCATAACGTCACGTGCCGGGCATGCCGGATTTCGAGGCGTTACAGATATAGTTTTTTTTTCTATGACATAGAAATATTAATCATAACAATTATCATTCTCTTTTAATAATACAAAATAGCAGACTATAGATTATATTATTCTCTTTTATATAACATAAAGTATTCATGTCATGATTCATACATATTGAATTCTTTTCTTCTGTTCAATGTTTATGGTACATTTGGATTATGATATAATTGAACATTAAGTAACCTTGATATATTCTCATTTTGTCTAGATTAATTATTATTAAATGATATTTTATTCTCATCTGGTTATCATAGTTTAAGATATAACACATAGTTAGATTATACTACCTAAAATATACATCAAATAGGTTCTAAGAAAAAAAAAATTATAATCAATGATGAAATCCTAGGAATAAAACATAATACATTGTCACACACCTTATTCAAATTGGTTAAAGTTAGTTCAAACTTATCCAAGTTATCTTGGGAGTATTTAATTATTAAAATTATCACAACAAAGCAAGCCCCTTATCTACATTAACTAAAACTACATTTCAAGTGATTATTACAAAATTAGCTTATTGTAATCCATTTCTTGTGGAATCGACTCGACTTAATTATAACTATTACATTATAGTAAATGTGCTACATGAGATATAGTTGAGGATTTAATTTGCACGTCTTGCGACGGACGCTTCAGGCTCTTCGATTAGATGATTCGTAGAAAATCGACCGGGTTCCTGGTGTTGCCTCTGATTACAATGTCTCATGATTGACATGGCACTCGGTTGAGATTGAGTTAATTTGGCAAAACCGGCTTTCAGAAAATCATGGCTTGTAAGCAAGCTAAGCCACGATTTGCGGACTCGGATGCATTCCATGCGGGTTTTGACGGGAACTCGAGAAAGCACCTCAATCCACAGCTCATCAGGCAAGGTGTAAGTCGTTGGTGCCATCTTCATTTCCAACTTAGCTTTTCCGGGCACATCAATGCTCTGATCAACACAAACTAGTTAGAAAAGTTAAACAATACATGAGCAACATCGAGCGTGAACAATGAAATGAAATCATAACCAGATAGACGCGCATAATGTTCAACAAACAGAACAATGGTGCACGAATTCAGTGTTGATAATGTGAAAAAAAAAATGGTATCTGAAATTCAGAGAAGAAAATTATCAAAGTTGCAAAATGAGTAAAAAGGAGAAGAAAATAACTAGTTGAATTACCGAATGTGGGCAAAAGGGTGGATGAGCTTTGGCTTCAACAGAGAGTGACGAGTGGGATGAAATGGAGAAACATGAGAGACATTAGCAATATTCTCTGTTTTCTGGGTTTATAAAGCAAAACCCTAACTCATGTCTCCGCATCTTCCATTCAAACTAGGGTTTATCAACACAAAAGAGGCATAGGCGCGGGTCTTTTCTTGAGGACATTTTTGTCTATTATAGGATTGTGTATGGTCTGGGATTGTTCGATTCTTGACTATTTTTCATCTCATTTAGATTTATTTATTTATATTTTTTTGTGTAAATGATCTTGAGTTTCGAATCCGTTTTCCGATATTGGTTCTACGGACTCTTGGTATGTGTAATCTAATATTTTGAGGAAATTTGGTACGTTTAAGTGAAAGGAAAGCGAGAGTGCATCAAGCAATGAACAAAAATTTCAGCACTAGTGTACACATTCTACTATGGCAATGGGGCGGGTTTAGGACGAGCTTGGTATTATCTGAACCCGAACCCAAAACCCAGAATCCATCCTATGCCCGACCCAAACCAGATCGGGGTTTAAAACCTCGAACCCGAACTCGACCCAATCGGGTTCAGAGATACCCGTGGGTCATCCGGATCGAATAATTCATAGGTTTCTGGGTTTGGGTAGTTATCGATTTTTCCACTTTTAATAAAAAAACTTCCAGTAAATATAAAACAATGATGATTTATAGTGTTTATAATTATGTTTTTTTCAACAATATATTTAAATAAATGTAATATTAATGTGTTTTGAAATAAAAATATAATGTAACTCGTTCATTACGAAGTAACTCGTTCGCAATTAGAAGGAAACTCAGGGCGCTGACAGTCAATGTCTCACTTGTAGTTTGGTTCCCTTATATTTGCAATATGGCAAACTGTCTATTACACAGCATGGCCTGAGGAAGTTTGAAGCCAACAGTCATATTTTGAATTGAAATCCGACAAGAAATAGGATTAGGGCACAAGCAACTATTAGGCAAAAACTCAGCTGTCGAAATATGGCTAAAAAATAACTATTATTAAGCAGCAAATGGATCATTCTGCAAAAGAATTAGGGATGACTACTAGTAAGTCCCAGAGCATTCTCTTGGTGGCAGGGATTGGAGATAATGTTGAGGCAAACTTCAAGCTATTGGGCTATCAGGATGATACTCTTACTTAAATTCTCAGGAGGTCCTATTTCAGCTAGCAGACTACGCTAAGGAACAGTATATATCTGAGATAGAGAGGATATTACCTGAAAAAATCACTTCATGAGAGGCTGGGCCCCTATATTTCCTTTGGCTAATTTAATGATTAGATGGATGCATGCAACATAACGCCATGGCAATAATAGATTATAGCATAACACTGCAGTCACACAGTGTGACAGAAGCATGACTTTGGACAAGACTCCGCTGAATGAACAAAGAGAATGGAGCGGCAAAGGTCAAGCCTAATGCCAGTATACAATAACAAACTGAGGAGAGAATGGTGCCATATGACCCATCTATGGAAAATCCATGAAAGAACCTCAGAGAAATATGCAGCAAATCAATGAAAGCGATAATGCTAGAATGCCATGAAATGTCTATTAAAACAAACGTTGTCAGCAATGAATTTAGTTGCATGCCCAAAAAGGAAATCAAGAACGACATATAAAATCAAGCGTTGGTCTCATCCCATTGGATCTTATGATCATCGGCTTCTTAAACAAACTCTTCAGTTAAGTCATTTTCTTTATCAACATCATCAACCTTGGCTCCCATAAAAAAAGCGTTTCATTCCCTACCCTCAACTTTATGATACGTAATCTCGGTGTATACCTTGTGGAGAAGTTGTCCATGCCGTTCACCACTACATTCAGTTACAGTCTGCCCTTCCTTTCAGCAAATCAAGAGTTGGAACATATCTAATCAGTTCATAAGAAAGAGTCTCACCGTATATCTTACCAAAACGTTTAGTCATACCAGTAGCTGGTTGATGGGCGAACAACATACCTAGATCCTCAGATGAAAGACTATCATCGGATTCATCATCTTCCGGACCAGCTGGATCCAAGTACAAAATCTCCCCATTTGTTCTGAAGCCAAAGATAAGCAATGAATCATGGTGCTCAAATCTTACCAGTTTGCTCCATGAATCAGCCACACCATATTCACTCAGAACCCAAATCGTAGGATGGTCCTCAAAATCGCTTACTAAAGCAAGCATGTCCATGTACACTTTGATAATGGCACTATCTTCAACATGACTAAAACCAAATTTAGGCAAAAGAATTTCTCCTAAAGTCTCGCTTGCCAAATCGAATGTCACTATTTGGAAATGGGTGTAACTTGATTCATCTGAATCACAAAAGAGCCAGTGAGTAGACCCATTCAATAAACATTGACTACTCAGTAGGCAATCATGCCACGGGTGAGTGGCATTAGAGAGTCTCCATTGTCCATCCCTCATCGAAAACAAATTGACCTCTGCCAAAAGCCCTGAAGGAACATGATCATCTTTGATACTGCATACATGTGCCAACATGAAATCATTAGTGTGCTGGTTGAAACTGAATCCTAATCTGGGGAGAGTGCACGAACCAGTGAATCTGTGTGCGCACATATAGTGCTTTTCTAATGCAAGGATTCCAAAGGATGAAGAAAAGTTCATGATTAGAATAATCCCCACACCACAATATCACCCCATTACATGACCCAACAACCGTGAAATATCTCTTGGTCAAACACTTGAAAGGAAGATCTATCTCTTGATATCCGGAGAAAAAATCTTCATCATCAGGGCGTAACGTGTACCGCTCTTTACTCAGATGCTCCGTAGAATGTCGCTCGGGCTCCTGGTATTTCCGATTATTGTAATGCCTCATGATCGACATCATCCTTGGTGGAGATTGAGTTAATTTTGCAAAATGGGCATCCAAAAAATAACGGCTTGTGAGGATGGCACGTCAAGATTTGCAGACACGAATGCAATCCACGAGGGTTTTAATGGGAACTCGAGAAAGCACCTCAATCCACAACTCTTCAGGCATGGTGTAACCATCGCGCCATCTTTGCTTCCTAGTTAGCTTTTTTAGAAAGATCAACACTCCGGTCAATCCAACCTCTATAAAACCATCAAACAATACCCGAACAACTCCGAGAACAGAAATGGATACCTGCAAACAGATGGAAAACCTAAAGGACATATTGGTATGCTAGCTTAAAATAATGCCCAAAGCTAAAATCATAACCTCAAGTATAATGACTAAAGGGAAAAAGAACATTTAATATTCAGCCAAAAGTAAACAGAAATTAGAGAATGAAGAAAAATTTTATTATTATTATCGAGGTAACATTTAATATCCAAAGCTAAAATTTGATTCTATGGTGCAACATCTGTCACCATAGAATCACTCTACCGATCATTGTTATTATCGAGGACAACCTTCGTCGACTGTCGGTGCTCCATCGAGAACTCACACGGCTGCAAATCACTTGGGAGTTCGACCACCTCTCCTGACTTCACCCTCAGCATATTACACCCAATACAACCCAACACCACATACTTTTACTCATGCCCAAAAACAGATTTATCAAGCCCATAATTTCTCCCAGCCCAGTACAAATAATCCATTACTTTTATCCACTCCACCTACGCAACCTTGGTTTCCTGATACGGGTGCTATGTATCACACTACTCTGGATTTACTAAGTCTCTCGCAGTAAGATGCATACAATGGGACAGATCAACTTTACATTGGTAATGGTCAAGGTTTGCCTATTTCACACATCGGTTCGACCACTCTTTCCTCTATATCTCGTTCTTTACTTTTATCGTATTTTTTACATGTTCCGCATATAACAAAATAATTACTTTCTGTTAGTCAACTTACAGCCGATAATGATGTATTTATTGAATTTCATCCTTCCTATTTTCTTGTGAAAGATCGAGCCACCAAGACAACAGCTCTCTCCTGTCCTCGTAAACAAGGCCTTAATGAATTAAGCATCGTCCCTCCTTCTGCCAATCTTGCTACCGCCAGACGCAATTTGCATACCCTCCAGCATCATCGCTTAGGGTATCACATGCCCCCGTTCTTCGTCAAATCCTTCGTCATCTGAACATATCTTACTCTAGTTCTTTTAATCTTGCTCTGCATGTCATTTAGCAAAATCTCATCGTCTCACCCTACCTCTCACCCATTGTCGTAGCACCTATCCTTTAGATTTAATATTTGTCGATGTATGGGGTCCTTCTCCCACAACCTCGTGTAACGGACATCGCCATTATCTTATCTTAATGGATGATTGTACTAAATTTATTTGGTTCTATCCACTTTGTCATAAATCAGAAGTGTTCTTCATATTTCAAAAATTTAAAATCCTTGTCGAAAACCTATTCGATCTCAAAATCAAATCAATCCAAACTAATTGGGGCAAAGAATTTCGTTCTTTAAGCTCTTTTCTTCAAACTCATGGCATCCTGCATCATCTCTCTGCCCCACACACTCATGAACAGTAAGACTATTGAGCGTCGTCATTGTCACATCTTTGAAACCAAACGTACTCCTCGCTCAATCCGGAGCCCCTCGCCGTTATAAGCATTTTGCATTCGAAACAGCAGTTTACCTTGTCAACCACATGCCTTCTGGCACCTCCAATGACATTTCTCCATATCAATTAGTGTTTCATCGTCCACTTGACTATTCGTTTCTTCGAGTATTTGGTTGTCTCTGCTTCCCTTTTCTTCGCCCCTATAACACTCATAAAATGGACTATCGTTCTACATCTTGTGTCTTTCTTGGCTATAGTCCCTCTCACGCTGGTTTTCGATGCGTCGATCTCACATCTCATCGTCTATATATTGCTCGACACATTCGTTTAGACGAAACCCACTACCCTTTCTTAACTACTCCCACCACCAACACAACTTCCTAATCTTTTATCACCTCACAACCGTGGGCCTCCGCCTCTTTACAACCAAGTCCACTTCTACCCACTAAGCAATTAGGCCCACACTCTTCCACCCCTCAACCGTCCCATTTTCCTCTTAACCCTTCTTCCTTCCCAACCCCACAGCCGGCCCACTCCACCATCCCTCCCTCCGCCGGCCCCCACTTCTATCCTACCCAACCGGCCCTCACTGATTCCCCCTTCCCTTCCCCTACAACCCACCATCATCTTAATGGGCCTATCACACTCCACCAGCCCAACACAACTGATTCCCCTAACCCATCCTCTATATCACTTAAGACCCGTAGCACATCTCATTCACCAATAATAACTCCTCCAACAAATTCCTCTGTTGATGCATCCGATCCTTTGCCTGTATGGTCCACTAGTTACAATCTAAGACCACATCCATCAGAAAAACAACCCATCTCGTTTCTCGTGACAAGCGTACACCCTCCTTCATCACCCACTTAAGTTGAACCTACTTGTTTCTCTCAAGCCATCAAACATGATCATTGGCATAACACTATTAATGATGAGTTCAATGCCCTCTTACGTAATCACACATGGTCTCTTGTCCCACGCAAGCCCCACATGAATGTTGTCGGTACGAAATGGGTTATTCGCATCAAACGTAAAGCCGATGGCACTATCGAGCGATATAAAGCTCGTCTTGTTGTCAAAGGTTATCATCAACTCATGGAGTAGACTTTGATGAAACCTTCGGTCTTGTGGTTAAGTCCACTACTATTTGCACAGTTCTCTCTATCGCTCTCTTATGGTGGCCTATTCGGCAGCTCGATGTCCAAAACACATTTCTCACGGTCATCTCTCGGAAGAAGTGTGCATGACTCAACCCTCAGATTTTGTCCATCTTAACTGTCCCACTCATGTGTGTCACCTTCATCGGTCTCTCTATGGTCTCAAACAAGCCCCACGCACTTGGTTCCAGCGTCTTTCCTCCTTCCTCTTTTGTTTAGGGTTCCATAGTTCTCATCGCGATCCTTCACTCTTTATTCGTCGTCACGGGGGCACATTCACCTACTTTCTAATTTATGTGGATGACATTTTAGTGACGAGCAGTGAGCCCTCCACTATCCCATAGCTTCTCGCTCAAATCTCGTCCACCTTTTGTATCAAAGACCTTGGACCTCTAGGTTATTTCCTTTGCATCAAGGCTGTACCTCACTCAAATGGATTACTTCTCACTCAGTCACGCTATGTTCTTGACCTTCTTCATCGTGCAAGGATGACTGACTACAAACCTGTCAAAACCCCAATGCCGACCTCCTCCCAACCCCTTCCACCAAACCACTTTCGGATCCCATCATCTATCGCTCCTTAGTGGGCGGTCTCCAATATGAAACACTAACCCGACTAGATGTCTCTTTTGCAGTAAACAGGGCTTGTCAACACATGCATGATCCTACCAAGGAACACTCGCAACTAGTCAAACGGATCCTTCGCTACTTGAAAGGAACACATACACATGGTTTATTCATTCAACGCATTAATTCTCATTCTTTGTAGGCATTCTGTGATACTGATTAGGCCGGTGACACTGCTGATCGAAGTCCATGGGTGGCTATTTGATATATCTTGGTCCGTATTTGATCTCTCGGCAGTCTAAGAAGCAACAAAAAAGTTGCTCGTTCCACGACGAAAGCTGAGTATAAATGTCTTGCTGACACCAGGGCAGAGATACTTCATCTTACACAGTTCCTACATGAACTCCGTCTTCCGCTACACTCTCCTCCGGTGCTTTGGTGTGATAACCTTGGTGCGACATACGTACCTCGCCGTCAATCCAGTCTTCCATGGCCGTATGAAACACATCGAGATTGATTTCCACTTCGTTCGTGATCTTGTCGATAAGTGGATCCTCAAAGTTCAATTCATCTCGACACATGATCAAGTCCCAGACATCCTCACAAAACAACTTAGTGCCATGCATTTCGATACTTTACGTGACAAGATGAAGATCCGATCTTCTCCATCTTCATCTTGCGGGGGCGTATCAAGGAAATAATGTAGTAACGGCTAGGAAATCTGAAGCTATCTCTATTTAGTCCATAGAATTATACAAAGAGATCGATAGGACCTCCTTAATTCAAGCAACTGCTTGTGTATTTAACACTTGTATTGTTCATGGGCATGATGTGCAAATAGAATAGAATTTCATTCTCACAAATCTAAGATTCCTGCACTTCCCTATGAATTAAATGAGTGCAAGATATATAATCTTGCCAAAATAATGCCTGAAAGAAGGCCCATCGAGTAATGGATAATATAACTCCAAATTCTGAGAACATGAACCCCCATAGGACGGGGGAGAAGGGACTCGTTTGCCCACCAAGACACCAAAGAGTACGTAACTTGATAGTTAAAGAATAAATGATCGTGGTAGTCCATCGGTAAGTGACAAAATGCACAGGACATAGATCAGATTCGACCCATAGAGAACAAACAGTCTTGAGTACTTTAGAGGCCTTAACTCGAATGCAATATATCCCGGAATGCAATATATCCCGGAAAAAAAAAAAAAAAAAAAGATAGAGAACTTGCCATTAGATGTGAGTTTTCAAGAGCAGCTATCCTGACCACCGAGTAGAGAGGGTAAGACATGAGGTAGTAAGCCCAACAACATATCAGGGATAGACCAGGACCTTCAGAAATGAGAAATTCTAGTTTTAATCTTCTCCTAAATAAAGAATCATGCAGGACAGAGTAAGGAAAACGCAAGTATAATGGTCCCTGACCATCCCAAGAGTCATACCATAAGGAGATGTCTTTACCATTGTCAATATACTAGTGTATATGGGGTTGAACACATTCCTGATTGATTGCCATTGATTGCTGCTTTTTTGGCTTTCTGGGTTGGTCGGCTGGGATTGCTTGTTTTTTTTTTTTTTGTAACAGTTGATTGATTGAATTTTTATGGGTTTAAAATATATGTGTCATAATCTAAATGTGTAATGATAAAGCAATATAAATAAAGTATTGAGATAAGAATGCTTTATTTTAATCTTATTCATTGATCAATGTCGTAAAATTTCAATCGTTCATTTATTATAACTCACATTATTTTTTCCAATTTTATATTCCCTCCATCCCATTAAAATTACAACACTTATTTGTTTGGATATCCACAGGAATTGCAAATACTTTTTTTTTCTTGTTTGAAGTATTTTCTATCAAAATTATCAAAAAAATCATATTTTTTTATTGTATATCACATTAAATAATCTCACTATCACTTTTTCTCTTATTCTTTTTCTCGCACCTTCCTCACACACACCATTTATGATAAATAAGTTTTTATACACAAAAATTATCACACACATAAATTGTCTTGTCTAGTCAATTAGTTGTGATTTTTATTGGACAGAAGAACTATGTTGGTGAAAATGGTCGGAAAAAAAAAAAAAAGAACTATGTTGGTGACTTTCTTATTTATGTTTCGTTTTGGAGTTACTGGCTAGGGATTGATGATATTATGGCTAACTACAAATAGTTCTGTATAGTTAGATCGTTCGATTTGAAAATCAATATTAAGATTAAAGACTCATTTTTGTGGCTAGCCACAACTACTTTCTTTACTATTGGCAATGCCTCAACATTTGTCAGAGATATCAAGAAATAAGATTCTTTTTTTTTTTAAATCAAAATAAAGGTCAAGAGTAGTAGGTTCAGTGATAAATCGTTCCTTCTTAATCGTGAGGACAGTGATTCGACACTTAATGATATCAGAAAACAGCTTTTATATATAAAAATAAGGTTAAGACTGCATAAATCATCGTATAATAGGGATGTCTTCCCACACCGTCAAGTTATGCGGATATGATTCTTTTCCTTTTTAAATTAAAATAATGATTTGATTTAATTTTTATTTCTTTTTTTTTTAAATAAAAGATCCAATTAAACACTATAGTCCATTGCTCTTTTAAGGAACAAAGATCTCTAAAACATGCGCAGGGGTCTTGAACTCAAGAATCTTGAGGGTTCGGTCAATCAAGTAAGATTACAAACTTATTCTTGGTTTTCGGAAATAACAAACACAAGTACTATAAGGACCCAAACTTATTCTAATCTATAAAATTTTGATATTTAAAATATACATATAATACGTATTAAATGAACGCATTAATAAATATTAAGAACGAAAAATATTATAATAATTAAAATATTATGCATCAGGATTAATAATTTTAACCCCAAAAGTATTGGATTATTAACTGAAATATGATATTGATTTTTTAAGATAATTAAATCGATAAAGATTGATCATGATCGATCAATATTACAAAATTCGAATAAATAATGACGTAACGAAGCTTATTTGGGAAACCGAATGAGATATTTGTGAATTGAATTGGGCTCCTTTGTGACCTGCACATCACAAACAGCAGCCCCATCTCCTTTGCTCCTTCCCATTACTCTCCCTCCCTCTTACTCTCAGCTCATCTCCTCTCCATTTTTAACACCATTGCAGCACCAAACCAAACCCCAACCAACACCCGTTGTACCACCTTAACCAGCCACAATGCCATGCACCGTCTCTCCCTGGTCGTCGTTGACCTCCCAGCAACCACCCCACGCTGTCAGAGCTCATCCCTAGCAAAACAGAAGCGCCATAACGAAGACCCTTCTAGTGACCAGCCAGTAGCCAAAACACGAGAGCCACCAGTCAGAGATCCAC
>JAOVYX010019468.1:0-18449 GCA_035668315.1 Drosera spatulata | reverse complement strand
ACATACGTATTTTAGGTGATCAATCTAGCATACACATGTTATATGATGATTCTAACAGGTTTCATGCATCAATTCTTTATTGAGCACCTCTGGTTGTGTTAAATGTTCAACATCACATGATCTAATGACTTCAAAACTCATCAACGCATCCCAACTATCGATCTACTCACACATATTCATGGAATTAAACACAACAATATAAACAAACATTTTGATCAGTTTCACAACTAAAGAACAAGAGTTATACAGTGCTCGTAGCGTCCCAAATCAAATCCAAACATAACAATGCGTTGCGGATCAAGACTATGTCAATTCCTTCACCAAAACCCGTCTTTCGTCCTCTCGACCGTCTCTACCTCCCTGAGCATCTCCCCTTCTGATCCTTGCTTGGAATAACCCTAGGAAGAGTATTTATAGACGAAGGCTTGCAACCAAATCGATCCGACGGCGGAAACTCATCATTTTGCATCTGGAATATCGTCGCGACCGCGACCAAGCCTGTCGCGCCCGCGACACCATTATAATCTGGATTTCAGGAAATATCTCCGTCGCGCCCGCGACTGCCATGTGCCCGCGACGGCTGGTCGTGCCCGCGACACAGGTGTGCAGTAAGCTTAAAACTAAAACTAAAAATAGTAAATGACTTCCAAAAAATCTAAAAACTTACACATGATATCTAAACACACTAATCTAGCTAAACAAGTTGAAACATCGCCATAAAAACTCTCGAAGCACGTGCAATGGCGATAAAACGTGAAATGCGGCTTTTTGAGTTCATGGATTGACATTTTCTTTATCCTTCTTCCTTTTTGCTCCAAATTCCAAGCTAATCTGTCATAAAACATGAAAGCACAGCAGTACCAATATTCCAAGACAAAAAGACACTAAAAATATAATTTAGACAATACAAAAGGAATAAAATAAACATTTACAATAAAAAAATGATGTGTGTTTTCATACACATCACCGTCTTTCATATCCTCTCTCTCTCCCTCTCTTCCTCTCCATCATCGATGTCCTCATCAACTATATTATAGGAGATGAAGATGTCGCACGCTAAGTCCAAAAGATGCAGATGTTGTATGATAATTTTCAAAGAAACGGGGAATAATCTTGAAAAAATTAGTACGTCCTTTAAAAAAAACTAATACGCCGAATTGAAAAGCTAATATGGTAAACAAAAAAGTAGTACGCTATGCAAATCGTAAAGGTACTATGTCAAAACAAAAACTAGCACGTCTAACCAAATTCATGAATACTAATACGCCTTCAAAAAATCTAATACGCCTTCAAAAAATTTCCAAAATAAAAAACAATACTCACTAACTAAACTCAAGAAAACATAAAGAGCTGACTCAAAATTAAAAAAAAAAAAAAAACACAAACTCAACTAAACTATTCACCCCCCTCCCTCTCCCAAAGCTAAACTCTAAATTGTCCTTAATATATAAACCATTAAAGCACAAGGACAAAAATAAACAGAGAGCTTACTTACGGAAGGATTCCAAGGACTTCTCCCAGGAATTGAGTTTGTCTTCAATCAAGCTATTATGATCTTATATTTCACGGTGTGTCATCTTGATATCTTTCATACGATTCGTCACATCTCGCAATGTAATGACACTAGGTGATGGCATCTTCTCTTGGGGTTCTTGTTTCATAATTGGAGCATCAAATCTTACACGCTTTAATGGACATTTTGGAATTTCAACGTTCATGTTCTCAGCTGCTGCACTCGTACTCGTAGTAGAAATTTAAACTGGTTTAGCTTCATAAGGAATATCATCTTCTTCTTCATCAAAACCGTCACTTGCCGTGAACTCTTTCTTCACCTTTACTCTATCTGTCTTACTCATGGGAGGATTTACAAGATCCGTGAAAGCAAATCTCCATATAGGTGGATAAAGCAATGATAACATGTTACTAGGCATATCAAGTTTCTAATCAAGATTCGAACGAAAATGAAGCCAATATGTACCTTTTGAAAATGAAAACTTAGGTGTGCTCAGAATAAAAGCTTTATCCAATGCGCTCAATTCAGGACCTCTAATCATTTTATCTTTAGAAAAATCATAACCAAGTTTTTGAGTTATAGGTGTTAATAAACCATCATAGATAATTACCCCTTTCTTTTTAACAGCAGACTTATACCAATGCCTCGTCATCTGAGAGGCGATATCTAGATTAGTATTGATCATCATAGCCCATAAAAAAATATTTCATCTTTTCATAGGGTTCCCTTGATTTGAGATCTTCCAAACATAGTATTACTCATGCAATTGAAGACACCATAGAATTGGATTATGAATCATAGAGGGTTTTGCTAGTTTAACATCAAAGTCATCTCTGCCAGAAATATTAAACCAGAAATATTTAAGATCCGATGTAAATTCATCAGGTTTCCTTCTATCCCCACTAGTCATACAATGGTATACTTCATTAAGCCATTTCAAATTAAATTTATAGTTTTTACCTTTAAGACGAAACCATATTATACCTATATGTTGCTCATAGCCTGTCGTAATGCTAATTTCAAATGAACTCAATAATTCAACCGTTAAAACTTCATATGTAGGCCACGTTCTTAGCATTAAATTATTCCATTGAATGTTAGTAATGAGTCGAAGGACATCTTTTTCAATTTTAAGGTCTTGAAGAATATCTAAGTCCAAGTACTTGGTCTTCGCAATACCTTTTGTGAGAAGATAATTGTACCTCGATTCTTGTTTCCCATCTTTAAAATAATGTTATGCTTATTTGGTTTACCAGATGGTTGAAAGAATTGCTCAAGAGGTCCAGATGCTGAATTTTCATTATCTATCTCGCACACAACCCATTCGTTGCATGTTCTCTTCTTCTTTGTAGGAGCCATTGGTACTTACAAAACAATAAACATAACACAATTAAGATATATCTATCACAAAAGTGACCTATCGACCAAAACTAAATAATTGAATCATGAAAGTTCACAACTTTATATGAGATAGATCATGAAAACTGTAGCAAATCATCGAATCGTCATCTAATCATCCAAATTGTTCATGAGATGCATTCAAAAAGATCAAATTCCCTTCTTTACATCTAGACGATCAAATTCTCTCCCTCACATGAGAAAACAATAACAAATACAAGAGATTGTGGAGAGGAATTGATAGGGTAGATGTTTAACCGATGTTTGATGATCGTGATTCGAAGCGAATTGATGATTTACCTTCAAGATTTTAGAATATGGTCAAGGGTTTTGACGTGGTTTGAGAGAAAATTAGGGTTTGTGCCTTGTGATGTGTGAAAAAACGGATAAGAACGAGTAATTTATAAAAAAAAAGGGTTATGTCACTTTCATGGCGTGAACATATTCACGGGCGTCAATGTGCTGTTTTTCAATTTCTCATTCTTGAGAAGAAGGACCACTTTTTGGCTGTTTCAAGGGCTGATTTCACACCCTGCACTTTCACAGGCGTGAAAGTGCCATTTTTGAATGTTTCTTTTTTGCACATTTTCCCTTAAAAACCTTAGAAAATGTAATTAAAGTTTACACAAATGATTTCGTGACTTAAACGACTGAAAACTACATTTTTTGATTGATTTTGGTGGGTTTATTGAAATTATTGGTTATTCGATTACGAAAAACGGGAAATCATGGGTTGCTTCCTAGAAGCGCTTTATTTAACGTCGTCAGCTCGACTCAAATGAACTTAATCATCCAAGTTGATTGTTGGTTTCTTAAACATGGATTTTGGAATCCACATTTTTAATGATCCATTTGTATTATTCATAAAGCACACTTTCTTCATAATTTTCTTTTCAATCAAAATTCTCTCTCTCTCTCTCTCTCTCTCTCTCTCTCTCTCTCTCTCTCTCTCTCTCTCTCTTTTTTACTTTCTTTCTTAAATTGTTTCATTCTTAACGGAGTGTAAGGATGAAAACCTTTCTTTGAAAAATCTTTGGATTTGAAGTTTTTCTTTTGATTGATCTTGTGAAAAACTTGGTTGATTCTTGTTGGAAGGATGTCATTTGTCTTGTTTGGATTCACATTCTCGATTATCACTTGATTCTCTTCCTTCGGAACACTTGATATTGAATCGATATTCTTTTCATAGAATGGTTCATGGATTGGGCTTTTCAATTAAAATTCAAGAAAATCTAGAATAGAATTCGTGTCATAGGATTCTTGATTAAATACCTCCATTTGGTAACAACTCGTTATTGAGGATTTTGATTTTATTTGGGGTTGATAAAAACTGATTATAACATCTCCTTGTTTCAGCTTAACTAAGCCATTTCCATTATCAATTTGGGCTTTGGAAAGACTTTAGAACAGTCTACCAAAAATGAGATTTATTGAATGACTATCAAAAAGATCGCACTTGGTATCCATGAATCAACAACAAAAGATACTTTATCAACTTGGATTTGAACATCTTCCACAACACCTTCAATTTGAGCTTCTGAATTGTTGGCCAATTGAATGAATTCTTCTTTTTCGATAAGAGAATGCAAATGAAGAGATTGATAGACAGATAAGGGCATCAAATTGATCGACTCTCCTAAATCAAGCATGCATTTTGAGAATTCCTTGTCTTGTATGGAACAAGGGATTGTGAACAGTCCCGGATCTTGTTGCTTTGATCTATCATTTTTAATTTCATCAATTTTAACCACACTTGCATTTTCTCTTGGATTTAATGGTTGTGACGATATCTTGGTCGACTAATGAGCTCAATTTGACTAACTTCAGTTGCTAGCTGACCGAGATGATTTTTCAGACATTGAATACTTGCTTTTATTTCTATTTGAAAACTCATTGTGCTTGAAGCAAGTTGTTTTATTTTCTCTTTCAAAGATGCGTTTTGGTTTTGGTTCGCATTCTGATTTTGAGAAGGCTGGTTGAACTAATAATTTTGATTAAAACAAGATGGTGGTTGATTTGATGGAAAAGGTAGATGCAGAATTCCTAGAGGATTGCTCCAACGGAAATTAAGATGGTCTCTAAAACCTTCATTTTAAATGTTAGAAAATTAATTGTACTTTCTTTGATTTTGTGGTGGACCATGAAAATTACCGATAGTAGTCACAGTTTCAGCTTCAAAGAGTCTAGGAAAAGCATCAAGACGATATCCTATTGAATTGAAAAGACCAATTCGTGTAACATTCAAACTCTTATTAAGCACTTTATTCAGCATGTTCATCGTTGTGTCAAGTTTGTTTTCCTATGAGTTCGTGCTTAATTCATTGACCTTCTTTCTTTTTTCATCATCTCTCGTTAAAAAGGATTGAGTATTTTTAGCCATTTTAGAAATGATTTTTCTTACAATGACAAACGTTTTATTAACTAAAGCACCATCAAAAGCAGCATCAATAATTGATTTATAGTGTGCAGTAAGACCTTCATAAAAATACTGAACTAAAAGCTATTTAGAAATTTGAAGATGAGGACAAGTTGCACAAAGACGCTTAAAACATTCCCAATATTCATGTAGACTTTCAATTGACGATTGACGAATACACAAATCTCTTTTCTACGATTGGTAGTTCTTGAAGGAGGAAAGAATTTTTTCCAAGAAATAATTTTTCCATGTCCGTCCAGTTTGTAATTGAACCAGGTGGAAGATAATACAATCAATCCTTAGCAGAATCTTATAAATGAAAAGGAAAAGCTCTTAGTTTTACCATTTCTTCATCAATTCCTTGTGGTTTCATGTTGCTATACACTATATGGAATTCTTTCAAATGTCTATACGGACCTTCTCTTACTAATCCTCTAAAGGTCGGTAAGAGTTGAACAAAGTCAGAATTCAGTTTAAAAGCCACTGCAACAATAGAAAACACAACGCAAAGAGGTTCTCCCTCCCTAGTAGGAGCAGCTAAATCTTTTAAAGTTCGTTCATTCTCATTTGCATTCACATTCTTATTAGGGTTTCTATTCATATTCGGATTCACATTCTCATTCGTATTTGCAGCATATTGAAATTAAAATAACAGTCTCAACGGATGTCGAAAAATTAGAAGAAGAAGAACAAGCTGAATTTTGAAGTTGAGGTGAGCGATGTCGAAACTTCGTAGCTTTAAAGTTCTTCACCGTCTCCCAAACTTTAGCTTGCACTTTCTTTTCACTTCTCAATTTCATACAATAAGATCACTGCAATATCATACCTGCAAAATATGAAATAGAAAAGGAATAACTAAAACAATTGTAGAAACAATTTCACAAGTTGAGAGTAACTCATCATAAAGCACACCTTACAAAATTAATATGCCCCACTTATACTAACTAAAGCGTAGAGATAGTAAGCAAGAGGTTGACCCCACAGAGAGAAAATATAATATGGAAGAAACTAATTTCGGTAGGATGATGATTGAACCCTTATCTCAACGGGCTTTCTAGGAGTGGCTGCTCAGGTTTGTAGGCTTCTGGGGATGAGAAATCGCTGTGTATCCTGGGTAAAACCCTATTGCCACCATGCAGGATGCAGGGTTAGAGAAGATAACAACCACTAAAACAACAACAAGGACAATAGAGTTGGTCGCCCTTATTCCATTTCATGACAGGCATTAATGAAAGACTCCTTTAACAGTTAGGAACATGTAAATGTAACGTCCTCATTTTTTATTAATTATTAATGATACATATGACGTCATTGTCACTGGGCCCAATGCCCCAGGTAGGCCAAAAACTATACATCCTGACTTAATCATTAGAATTAAGCTAAATTCATTTATACATCATTAGCTTAGATACTTTTGATGACTCAATCGTTACTCAAAATATCACCTTAGCTGCGAAATTTACATCTAGCATCAAAACTTAGATAACACTTTTTTCCAAGTCTTGTTCTTGTAAAAAAAAAAAAAAAAAAAGAAGAGAAAAGACATAGAAAAATAATAACCGTGGGTTATAGGAGCTCAATAACGTGTCGATCCCCTTACCAGGGTTATACGAGACAAGAAGAAAAGAAAAGAAAAGAGAAATGACCGCATAGGTCCTTTGTTCCAGCACTCTGAAACTTATCATATCAACCCGACATTCACAATTATCATTTAAAAGCACAGTAAAAACAGACAATAGATACCCTCAGTATTATTTCTGACTTTTTTTTGTTACTCTTGAGGTTTACTAAGTTAGTGGAGATTACTTGATTAATGAAAGGATAATTTAAAACTTTTATTGCAGAAAGTTATTAGATGAGGAAACGTTTTTTTTTCGTCTTTTTTAATTCTTTTGAACGGGTTAAAAAGAAAAATGTTTTATTTATTTTGAGATGAAAGAAAATAATAATTCTTATATTTATAGAAAATATAACACATGTGTAACTTATTTGAATTTTCTGTAAAATCTAAGAGAAGATGTCTCTACACCTTTTACTTCTATCTACTTCTATTGTTCGAAGTAGTATAAAATATATAATTTCTAATATCTTTTCGATCTATTCTGATTATGATAATAATTAGGAATCTTGCCTATCAAAATTTACACAGTACATTTCATTTTTTGGATAAATATGAAAATAAAATGATATTGTCATTTCTTGACAACCAAAAGGGGGGTGGAGTTGCTCTTATGTCATATATAGTTGACCTTAATGTCTAACATTTGAGTGGAATTAATACCTCCCATAACAGATACTCCATCTTTTTGTCCTTATAATTACATTGCATATCCAGTATGAAACTAACAAATATAGCCACGCATTTCCCTTGCAAGTTATATGAAAGATAAATGGTTTTTTAACCCTTTTTTTTTTTCTAACCACCTACCAACCCAATAAATAAATCCTCATGTAGTACATGTGTGTGCAGCTCATCCATATACACAGACAAAAAGCTTTACAAGCTAGATAGTCATGCAAAAGTCAGAAAAAAAGTAAACTATAACCAAGTTCCCTCTCCTTTGAAATTCTTGTAGTATTATTTTTGGTGGTTGGGCTTTTGTTTTTTTGTGGTGTAATCTCTGCTACATAAACATATCTATACATTTGATCTTGGAATTCCCAAGTCTACCCATGACTCATAGTCACATGATATATACTTTATACACAAGAATATATTTTCATTCCATCAAATAAAGAAAAAGAATTGGACTTCCCATTATTTAGCTACGCCCTCCTAGCTAGCAAATTACTTACCCTTAGCTTGATACTGAGACGCTCAGGATGGCAAGTGATTGCAGTGTAAGAGCTAGAACTCCTTGCAGGAAAAGTGATAAGGAAGAGAAGCTGAAAAATGGGACGACCACGAGCTCGAGCAATAGCGCAACAGAAGGCGATCATGATCATCAGAAGAAGGGTTTGGCTTCTGGATCTGTAAGGCAGTATAACCGGTCCAAGATGCCGCGGCTTCGTTGGACTCCTGATCTTCATCTTTGCTTTGTTCATGCTGTTGAAAGGCTAGGAGGACAAGAAAGTGAGTGGATTTCTCTCGCTCCTTTCTTCCGTCGTTTCTTCATGCGATCAAGTATTCAAACAAAATTTGAAAAGTAGAATTATTTTCTTGATGTACTTGGATGATGAGATTCATTTGATGATCAATCACAGGGGCAACGCCTAAGTTGGTTCTTCAGTTGATGAACATCAAAGGCCTAAGTATTGCTCATGTTAAGAGTCACCTTCAGGTAAGTAATCCTCTACAAGTAAATGATCAATGGTGAAATTTATTTTGATTCTTTTTGGGTTTGAGTTTTCGATAACCTTATCTTTGCTTGCTTGATAAGATGTATCGGAGCAAGAAGATCGATGATCCAAATCAAGGTAATCCATTCTTGCTCTTGATCACATATGTATGAAATGTGTGTTTGTCTAGGGCAATATATAGTTTCAAAACAGTATATATCCGTTTCTAATAATTCATTTATACATATTTTTATATGTTTCCTTGCTAGAACAGGGATGAATAGTCAAGGGTTTTTCCTTGAAGATAAAGATCAACATGTTTACAATCTTAGCCAATTGCCCATGTTGCATGGTTTTGATCCAAGGCCTCCTTTCAGCATAAGGTAACTGAATATGAATAGCAATATTGATGCATGACGACGGCATCTTACTATTTGACCTTTTAGAAATAAACGGTCATTGTCTCGAAATGCGATGAAACTTCCCAGTTTCATGCGAAACGACGTGGGGATTAAAACCCACGGCCTGTGGCCCTGATTTTGGGTGTTTTTTCGTCATTTCGAGATCGTTTAGACCACTTTCGAGACGTTTTTATGTATTTAGCATTAATAAGCATGCTTTTTGGTGTTAGGCCTTTCGACTTCCTTTATGAGCTGTTGGCAGCCATGTTATAAGGCAGTTTTTCTCATTTGTTATTTGGAATATCAAAAGTGAGAAACCCTGGAGAGGTTTTCCCTTGTTCCGAATCCTTGTTTGTGCTTGAATTAGATTGTCTGTCATGTTTCTGACATTAATATAGTGTTTTATTCTGATCAAGGATACATGTTTGTGTAACATGTCTTTTCTTGTTCCCTTCTCATCATTCAAGGTATGCAGACTCATATAACAAAGGATTCGCAGACCGCTGTGGCCCTTATGGTGCTGGTTTCAGGCCATGCCTTACGGGCAAATACGGGCTGCATGCATCACATTGTCCAAGGACTCTTAACCACGATTTCCATCTTGATAACTATCCATCTTCTTCCTTGTCCTTCATTGCGCACTCTAGCTGGAGATCATTTCAACGAGACAGAGAAGATTTATTGTGGAATGGTTCGTTTAAAGGAGCAAGTTTAGTCGGAATCAACCATATCACTGGTCGTCTCACTACACAAGAGAAAGAAAGCGGCTATAGTCATGAAAAAAAGACTATGAGTTACTCCAAGAAGGATTCAACATCTTTTAATGCAACTAAGAGCGAAATAAGTATCGAAGAGAGGCGAAGCACCAGGAAAAGGAAAGCAGTGGATTTGAATCTTTCTCTTAACCTGACGGAGAATGATGATGACAACTATTCATGCAATGTGGAGAATGAAGGTAGCTTATCACTCTCTCTATACCCGTCATCCTCATCCTCTTCGTTGTTGAGCAAGTCCATTTCTCAACTAGATGAAACGATGAAGCAATCCAAGACTGGAAACAATTCTACTATTCTTGATCTGACTTTGTCAATGCAGACAATTATGGAGTAAGATACTCTCAAGAATATGGTCCATAAACAAAACATTGTATTTTGTACTTATTATTCTGGCTCGAGTCTGTCACTTCTACAGGAGTACTTTTGCTTTCGATGTAACAATTAATCACACATTTCCATTGTTATTTCTGAAGCAAACTCCAAAGAAAGACAATTACCTTGTTAAATGGATAATGCTGGTTGAATTATATTATCATTTGTTACTCCAGAATAAAAGGCAACACTTCTCTCTGTGTAAATTTGTTGCTATCTTCATAGTATATATGTCCAAAATATTCTCTGTCTAGGAAATAGGGCTGTTGCTCTGTCTTTCTCCAGCTCCTTTCTCCAAATGAATATTCAAAAGTGAATAGTACAAAAATACAAGCTGTAGAGAATGGATTCTACATTGAACAAAGAAGTAAGGAACTGATATGAAAAAATGTATTTTTCATTGGGTTTGGTGTCATTATATTTGTTGAGAATTCTGTATCCACGTTGAAACTTAAAAGCCAAACCAATCACAAATAAGATTTCGAGTTATTTTAGTCATTATCAATCAATATATATATATATATATTATATTACTTCAGGGTTACATCCCATGGTATGCCACCATGGTATGTTACAAAGGGCTCCATTATAATTTCAACATCAATACATTTAATTATCGACATCATTAATAAATAATCATGAAAAAAGAAAAAAAAAATTTATATTTTCTCTTCTTATTGTTTGTACTTATTATTTAACTCTTGTGTATTCTATGTCATATTACTTGAGATCATCGATTTTTATGTACAAAAGAGAATTACCAACTAATTGCTTTTATCTTCATAAATTACCAATTGATAAATGTGTAGAACTTTTTTTTTACCAATTAGTTCTTAAATTCAAATTATGGGCTTATTAATAAGGAAATAAATTATTACATCCCATCAAAAATTACAATCATCTTTCCAAACCCTAAAATCTAACTGTTGTCACCAACCATCACCGTCATCGGTTGCTCCCGCCACTTTCGTCCTCGAAACAAACCGTGCACATGTGTCCCGCGTCGCCAATGTCTGTCACCATGGTTCCCGGAGCAAATAATGATCATTTATGCAACTACACTACGCATAGTTGGTATTCAGTGCTCTAGATCATTTTTTTTTTAAAAAAGCGCACTGTTTGTATTTAGTGATCTCAATTATATTACAAATATGCACACTATTTGTATGTAGTTTTCTCGATTATATTAAAAAAATACAAGACCAACGTCAAATTTGTCAGCACCACTATCACCACCACCAATCATTTGCTTCTCCGCATGCAACAGAGGAGCAGTACACTTCTCTCTTTAGTGATGAGAATCTAAATGCTTGCTCCATCATGTGATAGGATGTTACTACGGAGGCGTAAAATGTTGACGATTATGTTATGCCAATTGAGGTAGCATTGTTGGATCACTTGGTTTATTTCCAACCTAAACTCCATGTGGTGCATATTACTTGCGTGTGGTCCTTTTTGCTATCATTCTTGCCTTATCTATTCAGAAAACAGCAGGAGTAGCAAAGCCTTTTGACACACAAAACACACAGCAACAAACAGTGAGTAAAGTGTGAGTTTTAGAGAAAAAATTAGTCTGCGCAGTGAAGGGAAAACAGTCGGATTGAGGTCAATCTGTGATCGGATCAAGCTGATTTTTTATCATCGTGTACACGTCATTCTTCATATTCAACGGTTGGATCGTCGATCGGGGTTCCATATGGCCATCGAACCAATCCCGAATAGCAGCGATAGTTTTTGTGAAATCTATCCTTATTCTCTTGTGAATCCCGTCATTGTAGGATTAGATATGTTATCGTCTTATTTGTGATGATAGCTAGGTTATGTACCTAGTGAGACTTGATTTTGTTCTAAACCGTGATATTGAAGTGTTTTGGTTGACTCCGAGATTGGTTCCATGATTTTTACTCCCTTAATTTCGGGGAGGTTTTCTACGTTAAAAGGTGTGCTGTGATCGTATTTGATTTGTCGAATTGCATGGTTTACAGTGATTGGTGGGAACAATTTCTCGTAGGTTTAAACAAATCGGAAAAGTTATCATCTTTCCTCAACAAGTGGCATCAGAGAGTCTATGATTTGCTTTAACGATTGAAATTAGTACACAATGGATGGTTAATTTAAATGAAAGAAACTATCATGTCTGAAAAGGAAAAATGAAGGATCTCCTTTATGTTAAGCGATGACACTTATCAGTGTTAGTAGACAAAAAGTTGGATAATAAAAAGGATGATGAATGCATCCTAAAGCATAAGCTTATATGCAGTTGTTAGGAATGTACAATCCCACCAGATGTATAGAAATTGATGAACAAAAGGTTAGAGTAGGACATGCTTATGGCTAGTTGCTTAGGTTGAGAACAAGGTTAGTGAGTTGCAGTCTAGAGAAGCATTCAACGGAGCAGCAGATCAAAATTGGAGGGCCAATATGGATCACCTAGATGCAGACTACTACAAAGAATTCTAAATAAACAATTGGGATAAACATGAACAGTAAACGATCACAAATGCTTTAGGATCTAGGATCCAAATATCTGGATCAAGGCCAAATCAAAAATACAGTAGACTGGGTGCAGCAGAGTTGGTGGTTGATTGGATAAGGATCAGAGAAACGATCATATCGAAGGTTTAAGGTATGAAACTCAGTACGATGTTGTAGACTGTTGTGAGGAGGCCTGTCAACATCACTAAGGATTCCCACAGGGGATAAACAGACAACTGTCTACGTTGGATAGTACATTCATGGGTTCTAATTCCCTGAGCCTTATAAAAGGGGAATATTCAAGCTCAGAGAAGATTGACGACGATTGTGATATTCATTGGCAAGCAAAAACTCTCTTAAAGTGATTGACAATCGTTATCAGAGCTGTGATTGAAGATCAAAGGAAGAAAGTTCACTAGTTTGCATCAAGAACAACATCTACAACAGAGTCTTTAGAAGAAGATTTGTGCAACGATCTAGGTTCTTGTCTTAACAAGTAGACTTGTGAGGGGCTTCTTTGTAAGCCACAAACAAAAAAATAGTGAACTCTCTCTTGGTTTGGCTATACTGGTCACCGAGGGAAGACTAGACTAAGTCTTCGTCTATCATTTGACAACGATTGTCTCATGTTGTGTTTTTTACTGCATTTCATTATATATATATATATATATATATATATATATAAGAATTGCTAGATCATAATCTTTGACACAAAGGAGTCAAGTTTGAAGAACTCAAGTCTCGATTGTTGACTATTTTTCTGTAAGTCCGCAGAAGCAAAAGGGCATACAAGTCAAGACCAGACTGCACTAAACTACCAAGAATTTTTTAAATAGCCTATTTACACCCCTAAGGCTATTAATTGTAAACTCTTTGATTTACAATTGGTATCAAAGCCTAAGTTTCTAGACTTAACAACTATTAGAAAGGAAAAGGTCCCTCTCTTTTCTTTGTGCTTATTAATAGTTTATTTTGTAAAGAAAGAATGGCTTCTTCAAAGTTGTCTAAATGTCCTAAAAGTGTTGAACCACCAGCATGCTTGTTTGACAAGTTCAACCACTGGAAGCTGTGAATGCTGGCCCGTCTGTACTCTATCGATGAGAAATAGTGGATATAGTTACAGATGGTCCATATGTGCCAAAAATGGTAGATCCAACAGATGCTTCCAGGGATGTGGACAAGGCAAAAGCTCAGTGGACAAAGGAAGACTGGGATTCGGTGCTGGTGGATACAAGGACAAGAAATAATATCTTCAAGACCCTAGATGATGATATGTTTGAAATTGTTGTCCACACAACCACAACCAATGAAGTTTGAGATGCCCTACTGCTCAAAAAGGAAGAAACAAATGAGATCAAAGAAAGACAAGAAAGATGTCCTCATACAGTAGTATAACTGGGTGTCCATGCGGCCTGATGAAAATCTCACTAGCTTCTATGAAAAATTCAATATTCTGATCAACAATTTAAAGACACTGGGAAAGACATTTGACAACAAAGAGGTCAATCTCAAGTTCATGAGATCCCTTGGAGAAATATAGGGAGCTAAGGCTACTACAATAAGAGAATCCAAGGATTTATCAAAAATGTCACGTGCTTAGCTCTACGGCGTACTGCATACCTACAACCTTGAAGTAGAGCAATGAAGAAGACTTTGGCCTTTAAAGCTCAAGAGACGATACTAAGCTCAATTGCAGAGGAAGATACTACTAAAACTTCCCCAACAAATGAGCAGTTTGTCTATGAAGAGCTAGCACTAATGGGAAGGAAATTCATAAAGCTGTTCAAGAGAAGCAGTGCAGCCAAGCCAAAGGAAGCAGAAATGGAGGTATGCTATAATTATGGCAAGCCACAGCACCTTGCTGCAAAATACAGACTAGCTCCTCATGATTTTACTGAACGGAGAAAGAAAAAGGAATACAACAATGGAAGTTGTGGAAAAAGGGAGAAAGGCAAAGCCTATGCTGCAAAGACGTGGAGTGAGACAAACTCAGATGATGAGGAAACTATTTCAAATTCTCAACTCTGTCTCATGGCCAGGGGTGAGGATAGACAATAGGTATTTGATCTCTCTACTTCTGATGGGTCAATTCAGGAACCAAAAGAGGCTCTTCAAGAGACCTTTGAGAACTTTATTGCCCTAAAAGGGAGAATAAAGAAAATCTTGAGTTGATTGGAATTTTCAAAAAGTCAAATGACTTACTTATGGCTGAAAATGAACTCAAGGAACTGAATTAATGAATCAACTCACAAGAAGAATGCCAACTGCAAAAGCAGGATGATATATGAAATGGAAAAACCTTATATCTTCAGACAATATTGATCATGTGTCAATCCTCATATGATCGATTTAGATTGGAATATAAAAGCTTGATCAATGAGACTGAAAGCTTAAAGGCTAAGGAAATCCCTCCAGAAAACAGGGAGGAGGTCAAACAACCTCTTGCAAAAATATTACAGAAGGGTGAGATCTCTCTACTATACGAAAGGAGCAGAAGAGTAAAGTCTCTATTGCTCAACCAAAGAAGGTTGACGCATCTACTACATCAATAAAGAAGAAAGTGAAACAACCTCAAGTGGTGCATATGATCAAGTCTAAGGGAGCTATGCTTTATAAAAAGGAAGACAATGGATCTTCAAAAACCCAGTATGCACTAAACTACTCAATCTGGAATAAAACTTCCACTACTGCATGGAGCAGACCATACTGTACGCCCTACTGCATTTGCAATATGCAGTATAGAGATGCAAGAAACCCAATCAGAAGACCCAAGATAGTAGGACCAAAGGTCATATGCTATAACTGTGGGGAAGAGGCATTCAAGTACAGGATACCACACAAGAAAATCATTCAAGTGTGGGCGCCCTAGACTAACAAATAAGGACCCATATCCATGGGTACCATGTATGAAATTTGTTTATCTTGCAGGAGTATCAAGATGAAGTATGGTACCTGGATAGTGGATGCTCAGGACACATGACACAGAATAAAATCCTACTCAAGGAATACAGAAAAGAAGAAGGCCCCTTAGTCATATTTGGGGGAGGTAAGGCGGGTAAGACTAAAGGTTATGGAATCCTTGGTACAAGTTCTTTAATCTTTTGAGATGTGACTTATGTAAAGGGATTAAAACATAATCTTCTATCCATAAGTTAGTTATGTGATAAGGATTATGAAATCTCCTTTAAACATGACACATGTGAGGTACAGGATAAAACAACCAAAGAAGTCAAAGCAATAGGCTACAAAAAAGGAAATATCAATGAAGTAGACTTCAATATCTTCCAGTCTGCACATATCACTTGTTTCTATACAAATGAATCTAGGACATAAACTGGTTGTGGCACAATAAGTTAGCACATTTAAACTACAAAACCATAGCAAAGCTCTCCTCAAATAACTTGGTAAGAGGCCTACCTCAAATCAAGTTCAAAAAGGATAAACTGTGCAAATCCTGTCAAGAGGGAAAGTAGAGGAAAGACTAGCTTTAAACATGTTTGTAAGATCCACAGGTATAACCTGGGGGGGGGGGGGGGGTTTGAATAGATTGTTTTAATTTTTTCAGTGTAATACAGCGGAATAGTTGATTTCAATACACTGATGACCTTTGCAGACTAGTGAGAGTGTCTGCAGCAGAACTTATACTTTGAGAGTTTGTCTCTGTTTGCTGTTGTGATTGATTTCTAACAGTTCTAATAATTCCAAGGAATGAAAAGCAAGTAAAGGGCACAGGATTTATACTGGTTGAGACACTCGTTATCAACTGATAATCGAGAGCAGTCTTCCCTTGGTGACCAGTATAGTCAATCGAAGAGGCGAGTTCACTATCTTCTTATTTTTGGCTTACAAGACAACCCCTTTACAAGCTAGCTGACTTGTCAAAGGCGAAGAACCTACACCCTTTACGCAGATCCTTTCCTGGACTCTGCTATAACTTCTGTTCTTTAGTGCATACTAGTGAACCCTTTTCTTTCTATTTTTCTTCAATTCAGCTCACTTGAACAGTTTGAATTCATATTGATTTTGTACACTTTGTACATTCAATTCTTTGTTCAATAGCACTGTTCTTTGAGCTCTTTGATCCCCTTTTATAGGCTGAGGGAATGAACCCGTGACTGTACTTGACCTGATGGTGACAGCTTATCACATGTGACTCCTTCACTGATGTTGACAGCTCACCTTTTTCTAATCCTCGTACTATCACTCTGAATCTCAAATCTTCGATGTGATCAATCCTCAGACTTCTATCCCAACCTTAGCAACGATCTCTGCTGCACTCCAGTCTACAGCAACTCGATCTGCACTCAGTACCGTTGAGACCTCGTCTACACCCAGTCACTGCTGAAATCTTGTCTACACCCAGATCTGATGCAATCTATGCATTGCTGTGTTGGCCCTTGTCTGTAGAATTGCTCCTAGATCCTGAAGAATTTTGTAGGTCTTTTGTTGTCCATGCATGTCTTAGCTGCCTTGCCAAAATTCTTTGTAGTAGTCTGCATCTGGTGGCCCACAATGTTATTCATCTGTGGCTGTATGCTCTCCAGCATTTAACCTAGACTACAGATTCCTAACTAATTTCTACCCTTAGCACTCTAACAACATCATGGTTAATACTTCTAAGTTTTGTTCATTAATTTCTATACAACTGGAGGGATTGCTCATTCCTATCAATCTCTCCTTAAATTGATGCTAACAAAACTTCTAAGTAAAACAACAAGCTAACTAACTAAATACATTGTTTGATAAAAAAAACTTAATCTAATGTCTTAGACTAATGTGCAGTAAAGGATATATCCTTTCTACCTGTGATGCTCATTGCCTTTGCTGCCCTTATGAGGCTGATCCTCTGATGTTCTGTGGTGCCTTCTTTTCTCCCCGTGAGACTGCTCCTCTCGAGATCTTTGCCCTGATGTCCTCTCTTGTAGGGTTTGCTCCCCTTGAGTTCTGTGTCCTGATAACCTCTCCTGAGGCCTTTGACTTGATGACCTCTCCCCCTGAGGCCTTTGACGCTTTGCAACCCTTTCTCCTTCTGCTGCTGCTGTTGATTTTCTTTTGAGGTCGTCTACTTCTTTTCCTTTTTCTACTTTCTCTGCTGTCTTCTCCCCAGATGGCCTTGCTGCTTCTTTTCCCTTTTTCTAGTGCCTTCTCCTCCTTTTCGTTAGCACTAAGTGTTGCTGTAAGGACTTTGATTGCAGCTCAAAGGGCTTTGAGTTCAGAAGTAGTTATCTTCTGAGCAGCCGTGGCCTTGGCAGTTTCAAGCTGAAGCTTGTTTTCTACCAAGCTGAGCCTCGTGTCATTGTTGAGGATGCGTTCCTCAAACACTAAGCTGACCTTACCAAACTGCAGCTGACCTTCCCAATCTGCAAGTTTGTTTTCTAGCAAGCTGAGCCTCTGTTATTCTAATCCGTTTGGAGGATGTATATGTGATGACCTGAAAGTCCTCAGCAACTCTGGATTTTTCAATGAAGTCAAGTACTTCTTCTTCATATATCTTGCTAGTTTTCTCACAAAAGTACTTTAAACCTGCGTCTTGAATCAGCTCGGATATCTCCTTTACTTCATCTGATTCGTTCTTCTGGGTCTCAAAATCAAGAACTACTCCCGCCTGCAACTCAGTCTTCTTTGTTGGACTGCATTGCTCTTGAGTTTTGTCACTCTTAAGAAGAGTGTTGGATCGGGTGTTGGCCATATTTAAAGGGATTTTCAAGTTCGTGAAAGTGAATTGTGAGAATTTGCAAACTAGGGTTTGTAGTAGAGCTCAAAAGCGAGAAAGAGTGTATTTAAAGAATTTGCACCCTTTCTCGCTTTTGCGCTCTACT
>JAOVYX010019467.1:0-18450 GCA_035668315.1 Drosera spatulata | reverse complement strand
GGATGATTCGTCGGTGAGGAGCGGGGCGTATGAGCCGCAGCCGATACAGCAGCAGCATCAGGAGCTTGTGAATCAGTACAAGACGGCCTTGAGTGAGCTCACGTTTAATTCGAAGCCGATTATCACGAATTTGACGATTATTGCGGGGGAGAATCTTCACGCTGCGAGGGCGATCGCGGCGACTGTGTGTGGGCATATTCTTGAGGTGAATTGGAATGATATGAATTTTGGTATTTTGGGAGTTGAATTGTGTTGTTGGAGCGGAAGAGCAAGTGTTTTGGCGTATTATTGTTATGTCTGCTATGTATGTAAAATGTTGTAAAACTAGAGATGGAAATGGTGGAGTGGTGTTTGTGACGAATAGTCTGTCAGCGGTTTGATTATATGAAACCCCTTTCGACAATGCTGTCTCTGTGTGTATATATTAGTTTTGCTCTCATCCGCGCTCGTTAATTTCCTTTATAAACCAATCATGTGCATAGAGAAGGGAAGTTATCACAACAGTCACTTTTACGCAGACGCTTGAGAAGTTTTTGTGTTCATTCATTTGTTTGAGTATTTTCCTGGTTTATCTGTCTGAAACAAATTTGTATGGGTTCCGTTGCTGAAGATGAATCGTTCAATTGACTATTTTTACAGGTTCCCAGTGAACAGAAGCTGCCATCACTTTATTTGCTAGATAGTATTGTGAAGAATATTGGTAGAGATTACATCAAGTATTTTGCAGCCAGACTACCCGAGGTTAGAATTTCTCTGTTTTGACTTGCTTTCTTGATCTATTGCGTAATTAGTCGACGTATGTCTCGTTTTGTTCAGATATATCCTAAAAACGAGCTGATACCATATCAAGGCATCCCATAATGACATGCTGACTTCTGATATTCTTGGAGTATTTGGATTACCTGTGGTGGGAATAATTTTTTTGTGTTATTAAAACATTTAGGTTTTCTGCAAGGCCTATAGGCAGGTTAGCTCTTCAGTACATCCTGGTATGAGGCATCTTTTTGGCACTTGGAAAGGAGTCTTTCCTCCTCAGAGACTGCAGGCTATTGAAAAAGAGCTTGGCCTCACATCCTCTGCGAATGGTACGACATCTGGATCTTCAACAAAAAGGCTTGATTCAGAATCTCCACGCCAGCCACACAGCATTCATGTGAATCCCAAGTATCTGGAGGCAAGACAGCGTCTTCAACAGTCAAGCAAGGTGAGCAACTTTTTTCTCCTCTGTGGATTTATGACTCAAGTGTTTCTGATTGCTTCAGGGGACTGAGTAGTAGTCTAGGAAAATTATTCTGTCTTCTATGTTCATTTGAGACTACTCTATTTACCCATGATATGATGGTATGGATGTAGTACTTCTCTTTTAATTAGTGATATTCATGGCCTTTCTGAGCCTGTAATGTATACTTGGCTCCAGTAAATGATTTGGATTGCAGAAGACTCTGAATAATTTGATTTCAGGGAGGTCTTGTGCTAGTTATTCGACGAAAATTGTCCAAAAATGAGTGAATTTGTCTCAGAAGGAAATATTTTGATGTTTCGCATTGAAGAACTACTCTTTCACTTGTTGAAAATCTGATATACAAATTAGCTGTTTCCACATATGAGCTGGTCCTCAAGTCCCCCAAGTCGGTAGTGTGAGTCTTGATTATTGTGGCCCTTTCACAATGCACAACCTAATTCTTTTGTGTGATTTGACCCTGGCAACTGTGCTCCTTCAGTCACTTTATTTAGGACAAGATTCTCCTTGAAAAATGCTATGTTATTCATTCCTCCTCCTAATTAATGAACATTCATCTAAATTTGATCAAGTTGTTTACCTTTGTCCCTGATGTTTTTCCTGTTGATTCAATGAGTGAAGCCCAAAGTTACAGCCGATGACATCAGTGGTTCGGTGATCAACTCAGGTGAAGAAGCGGACAGGCTGGACAGAACATCTAGTTTTAGTACTCGGGGGTCATGGGCGGATCCTAGTGTAAAGGTGAGTGGAAGGCTAAAGCATTTTGACACTTTCGAAATATCTCATGTAGTGATTTTGCTTGTGTTTTTTTCTCTGTAAGAGTCTCGTTCGTCCTAAGAGAGAAGCACCAAAAGAAGCTACTTCAGAGCAGCACGTGGGTTCAGTATACGGTGATTATGAGCCTGCTGGTGGCCTTTTACGTCGGTCGACGACTGGGATTGGAAGATCCACTGAGAAGACTGTTGAGCCGAAGCGGTGGCTTGGCTCTGTTCGAGGCAGCGAGGAGCCAGTACCAAGTCAAAGAAATGGGTACGGTGTGAGACCTGGTATTCCCAATGCCGCCACACAATCAGACAGTAGACATTTGCCAACAATAAGGAATACTTCTGGCAGTAATAGTGCTGAAATTTCCACAAATTGGAAGAACACCGAAGAGGAAGAGTATGCGTGGGATGACTTAAGCACTAATGTCCCAGATAAGTTGGCTGGACGCACCGGAAAAGGACAGTGGACCCCAGAAATTCTGGATAAATCGGTAAGATATGTAAGGAGCAAGGTGCTTTTGCGAATTCAAATGCATGTGCTTTATAGGATGCTCCTTCTGTTTTTTTTATAAAATTGATTTATTATTTATTATTTATTATTGGGAAAGGTCTAGCTGGTGACTGAAATTGAGCTCCTCTTAATGCAAGTTCTGACTTGGGCATTTTCTATTATTCTTCACAGGAGTTTGAGAGCCATCTTCCTATGTGGCGACATGAACCTGGGCTAGAAAATATGATTGAAGCATCTGTTGATTCAATGGCTTCTGAACCAAATTATGGGTATAGGTCACAGATAAGACAGCCTCATGTTGGAGGCCGTGAAATGTCTGGTGCAACAGGTACTTCGGGACACCATTCATTTCCTGTAATGTTGCCCAGCAACCAGAGGCTACCGTCAGCTTATTCCAGTTCTCGTGATCCTCGTCAACATTTTGTTGATAGAGATAATTCCCAGTTCAATAAGAGAATTTATACTGGCGAGATAGATAGTGAGCCGTACAGTCAGATTATTGCGAATAAGCTTCCTGGTTTGCATTCTAGCCCTCCGCTGGGTAACATTAGAAGACCCCAGGATGAAATTTTACTACTGCCAACACCTGCAATACCATCCTTACCACCTAGTAATCACGGCTCGCTTTCACGAGAAGCGCCGTTTAGTCATCTAGATGTTGAGCCTTCCGGCCATCTGAAGAAAACTATGCAGCTTCCTGGTTCTCCCTCCCCAGCGAGAAGTTCCTCGGCTGACCTTTTGGGTACTCTGTTGCCTTCTGGTTTGAAGAGTGAAGGGATATCCGAAATCTCCAGTGCTGGTGGCTTAAATATTATGGCGTCACGTGACTTACGAACAGCATCCTCTGCTCAGCCTCCTTCACGAACTGTACCTCCTGCTTTGCCGTCAACTTCTTATGGATCTGGTGGTGCATACATACCTTCATCAAGCCGTCCTCATGATCTGGGTTACTTTTCGAGGAAGTTGGAGGGGCCTCCGCCGCCTCCTGGTCCCCCTCTTACTTCAACTTCTGCAGACAGTAAATCAGGACCAACTTCAAACGTTGGATCGTCTGGTGCAAATCCATTTGCAAGCTTATTTAGCACATTAGTTGCTAAAGGCCTGATATCTGCATCGAAAAGCGAATCAACACCCCTCAGTCAATCTGAATTATCAGACCAACTTCAGAATAAGAGCCCAGCGACTGCTTCCAGTGCTGTGGTTGCTCATGCAAACTTGGTTCCTCCAGCTTCAGTCTCTGTCCCTGTTCCCAGTCTATCTGCATCAGAGAAACCTGCTTCTCCTCTTGCGGGTAGTAGCTCGAGTGCTGCGTCAGAGACGATGAAGGATGAGAATGAAAATCTCATAGGAGTTGAATTTAGGCCAGATGTACTTCGGCGGTCACATGCAAGTGTTATTGATGGACTTATTCAGAATCTTCAACACCGCTGCGACATATGTGGTCTTCGGCTTAAGTTGAAAGATAGCCTTGACAGACACTTGGAGTGGCATTCCATGAAGAAGTCCGAGCCATCTAGAAAGTGGTTTGTAAATACAGAAGAATGGCTTGCGGGAAAGAAAGAGGAAATTGTGCTGGTGTCCAACAAGCCAAGGGAAGAAGTAAAAATGGTTCCAGCGGACGAAACGCAGTGTGTATGTCTTTTGTGTGGTGAAATATTTGAAGACTTTTATAGTGAAGAGAGGGACGAGTGGATGTTCAGGGATGCTGTGTACTTGAGCACTCCATCTTGGAGTGGGAGCAGCGACTCTGGATCTTCCAGTAAGACTAGTGCACCAGGTCTTATTGTGCATACGAAATGCATGACAGAACGTTCAGCCCTGGACCTGGGACTGATGAACAATGTAAAAGCGGTATGTATTGATCTTATAGAGAAGCTTGAGTTGTCATTGTTTATGTTAAATGGACTTTCTATTATTTGTCATTTGTGTATGCTCTGATGTTTTGTAACGCCTGTTTGATCTCCTTTGAGGGACCTCAAAATTTTGTTCTGTTTTTCCAGGAGATCACATGATATTTCTTTGAGTGCATCGGTTGCGACGACCTGAAGATTGTTTATGCGGGATTAATGGCTTTGGTATTTTTGAGAAGCTTTGTAGACAGCTTCTGTGCCATGAAGCCCATATGATCAGGAGTCATTCATGGTGGTGCAAAGTTCCGCTGCTCGGGATGTAAGAGTTACCGGTTTTTCGCATCATTTTGTCACTCCCCTCTCCCTGGTTCTTGTTCATGTTTTGAGATTTAAAATTCACATAAATGGAAAGATGATTTTTTTGGCGCAGCTTTCTTGAACATTATACTCGGACCTTTCTGTCTTTAACTGCTTTTTAGAAGTTCTATTTTTGGAGTTAGATTGCACTGTACCCTAGTAGTTGGATATCGGGAATATATTAAGCAAAACCCATAGTTTTGAACTGCCGAATACAGAGCCCTAATAATTGAGTTGCTAAAATGGTGCGTCTGCTCGTGTTTTGCTATTTGTTTTTTTGTTATGTGGCTCGTTTCCATTGTTCAAGTGAATATGAAAGACTGCTGATTGTGTTTCTTACTGGCTATTGTGCGCTGCATATGGTTTGTTTATGCACTCTGTGGATGCTCCTGGTGAAAGTAGCAGCTGGTACCATGTCAATTATGGTGGTTTTTAATAACTGCTGTAGCTCGTTAGCTTAGAGGATCTTTTCGATATTAGTATTCGGAGAAGCTACAGACTTCTGTACTCTAGACTTACTGTTGCTTTGGTTTTGCTCTTTCATCCCGTTCAATTCGTGTAGATTTTTGAGTGGCCATTTGTACTCGGAATAATTGTTGTTTATTGCTTCAGTTGCTGTCTTTCAGCTTGTGTGATATCTTAACCTGCGACAGATCCTGGAACTGGTGAATTTACGCGTTAATATACTTTGTCTTGCGTATCACTTGTTGTGAATATGAGTTCAGTTTTCATTTCTGAGCCGTGTTTTCTTGAAGACGAAATGGGCTCGGTCAGGCAAGCGAAGGTATCAATCTATTGGTATTGCAGCTAGACGACTTCCCTGTTTACATTGCGACGTATGCCATCGTGACATGACATGCCGGCTTCTTCTGAAGTATGGTATCTATGATAATGCTTAGCTGTACTTCATCCTTGGAACAAGACGAAGATCCTTTGCCTGGTATGAGTATATTTCTTTCTGGCAAAATAGAAAGATTCTATGCTTTGATGTTTCTTGTGAGTTTTGTCTACATAATTCTTTGAGGAAAATTCCAAACAGATGTCTCGGTGTGTTGGTTGGAATACATTCTGCGCCCTCTTTGTCTTTGTTTATTAGTTTGGGGCAAGCTGCCTAATTTGTTTTGACTTGACTTGCACTTCAAGGGATTGGGCCATGGTGGTTTAGTGCAGTTGTGATAACATCGTGAGCATGTTTATAGGTGGACGAAGAGCTATTGTTTGTTCGTGTATGCTCGGGACCTATGTTTTGTCATGTTCTCGTCCAACAGCTTAAACTTTTGACGGAATGCATTCATCAGCACTACTTGTTACACATTTTGAGTCATTCTCGGTATACAGGTCTCGTGGGTGGTACGTGTATGAGAAGTGCTTATTGTTAGTTTTGAGTAATTCGCATTGTGTTGCTGTCAATGTGAATACGCGAACTTATCTCTATGTGACGAATTAGTAATTCGTGTTGGATCGACGTGATTGCATTGTCCTTAAAATCGGAAACTTTGTTACGCTTTTTGCATCCAGTGTGACCTCTTTTCACTCTTCTCGTCTATATTTTGCTGCATAGATAAACTTTATACCATGGCTCTTTCCTGTTATGTTCCTTTTTTCTGAAAGAGTCAGCCATTGTTGTGCAAGTGCAAGTACATTAAACCATATTGCAACCACTAGATTCCAATTCTGTTGGATCACATGGCGGTGCTTAATTACTGGGCCCACACCACGCCCTTGACTCTTTCTCCTTGATGATTATAGCGTAACGTTCGAGTAAGCAAAATTGCATCCAAAACGAGCAAAACTCGGCTAGATAAGGCTCATTTCATCGATTCATCCAACGTGCCGTTGATGTTGATAAAATCATGAGGACGAGTATCTCATTTTTAACACGTTAAGTAACGACTATCATACCGTTAATGTTCATCGGATGCAAACTAGACAGTTGATGCAGTCGGAGGATAAGATAATGTGTACATGTAATCATGATAGTAGTATAATGGATTGGGTAAACTATAACTTCCCATTTATAGGTCTATGGTGTAGTATCATGTCCATGTGCGGCATCTTTCACTTTTTCACTTTTGTCATTTCTATCTTTAATTAGCACGGACGGTCTAGGAGACAGGGCCATTTCTTCTTTTAATCAAGATCCAAAATCATACTGTACCAAAATGGAAATGGAGTATAAGAATCAGATCAAGTCAAAACTTCTATTGTGTAGAAGTAACCATAAAGTTGCCACATGCCACGAATTAAATTCCTTCTACGTATCCTCCTCTAATTTGTCATTCATTATTCCGCATTAGTTTATTCAAAACAAAACAAGTATTCCAAATTAATTAAAAAATATATTAACCAAGAGTATAATTTTATTATAATTGTACGAAAGATGTTAGGGACATTCATCAATACAATATCTTTTATATATTCTCTGTCTCATTAATGAGATTTGGATCAAAATAGTTATCATTAATAAACATGAAACCCATGAAAATCAAGAATTACATGAAAAAAAACTTCCCAACGATTACATAAAAATGATTATGGTTGGTATTTCTGTGGATGAATTCTAATATTTTTTCTGTCTCATATATTTTGTATTATTTTGATTGGATACGTGGGATAATATAATTTTTGATTGGTGTTACACGACGATCAAATAATATTTTTTTTAAAAATATTATAAAACATTAATGATAGTAAATATTATGTATTATAACCTGGGACGATTAGAAAATATTAAATCGTATCGTTTAAATGATCAACGATGTCTCTTAAATTGTTCACAAAATAATACATAAACAAAAAAACATTATAAAATTTATGATTATTTATAAAATAATATACGAAGAAAAAAACATGTTATAAAATTTATAAAACGGATAATATTAAATAAATATTCCGTGAATTCTACTACTCCAGTATTTATTCCAGTGGCTTGGTCGGATGACTCAGATCCATTGTTTGTTTGCCCTTCATTTTCCTCTCATTGATGTCTGTTAGAAGATGAAAAATTAAATTCTTGATATTACCAATTCTAACCTCAAAATCTCTCAACTTTCTCGATGGTCTGCAGATCCCTAAAAGGGGAAGAAGATCCCAAGTTTCCCATCATTTTGAGGAGCATTTTCAGTGTCCAAGCAACAAGATAACAAACATTGTTTCTGGGTTTTGCGCCAAAAAAACAACAACAACAACAATTTTTCGTGTTCATTGTCTCTTCTCTGTTTGTTTTTCACTGAAAATTGAAAAGGGACAAAAAAATCTTTGTCTTGAAAATTCTTGGTGTGTTTTTATGGAATGGTGTGATCAATCACATTGTGAGGGCTTTGTCATCTGGGTTTTTGAAAAGAGTGAATTTTCTGTGAAAATTGAAGAGGATTTGCAGTTGCCCACAAGAAGAAACTTTCCTGGGTTTTCTAAAAATTTGATTTTTTGAGGACTTGAGCTTTTGCCCAGATAAGAATTTTTCTGGGTTTTGTCAAGAGATGAGAAATTTAGCAACTTGTTACAGTGAGCATGCTGTTAGGGTTTCAGATTCATATTGTTCTAACCCTTTGAATCTATCCTGTGTTGCACCCAAATCTATCCCATCAATCCAGAATGCAGTGAGTTTCACATACAAAACAAAGATCTCCCCTCAAAAGCATCTCTTCATCACAATCACTTGGTCTCCAAAGCTCATCTGTCAAGGATTTTGGGTCAAGATCAGTGACAAAATGCCATCTGCATTCATCAGAAACTGCCCAAGTTCTCTCCAATTGTCGAAGACGAGAGGCGCTAAGCGATTCGAGGCCTGTGATTCAGAGATTGAACTCCATTGGGATCTAACCAATGCCAAATTCGACTCCTGTCCCGTGCCTATCAGCTCGTTCTATATCGTAATCTTGATCGATTCGAATGTCGGGTTGATTCTTGGAGACATGGAAGATGAGCCAATGGTGAGGAAGGCAACTGTTGGATTGCCCATTGGAAAGTTTCTGTTAGTCTCTCAATGTGAGCATTTCACAGGGAACAAACAACAGTATCCAACCAAGGCAAGGTTCTGTGATTCCGGTTTGGCTCATAACATAATGGTTAGATGTGATGTGGAAGATGAGGGGACGAAGAATCGGATCTTGTCCGTTCTTGTCGATAACAAGAGCGTGATCAAGATTAGGAGATTGCAATGGAATTTTAGAGGGAATGAGGTGGTTTGCATTGATGGGGTATTGGTGGATGTAATGTGGGATGTTCATGGTTGGTTCTTTGAGCAAGGGAATGCTGTTTTCATGTTGAGTACAAGGAGGGGCTCTGATAGCAGGTTGTGGTTGGAGGACGAGAAGAACTTGCCTGAGATGAATCATGATAAGGTTGAGTTCTCTTTGGTGATCTGTGCTAGCAGAAACACTGGCTAAGATTGATTGTTTGTTTGTGATCTTGTTTAACTTTTCTTTCAATTGTACATTCTTTCTCATTGTTCTATGATATTCGGCGAATGATTCGAGCTCCGACTTGGGTTCGAATTAGCGGCCACATTATGAGTTATACTTTTCTTGCATTGTCCGTTATGTTGTGTTATGTTATTGTCTCTCAAGTTCTCAATTCTAACTTCAACTATGTACAAAGTCGTGCTTTTATGGTCGCGCCTTGTTGGCCGGAATAGGTTTTCTCTCTAGAGAATCTTTGAACCGAATAGGTCTTCTCTATCGAGAATCTTTGAACCAAAGTTCCAATCTTATGTAGCAAGATGGTCAAGTCTCACTGCCCGACTCCAATAGGATTCTAAGTATTTATGTTGTTTGATCGTAGCTAAGTTTGGGTGTGTCACATATTTTCGTTTTGGATAAGTTTACCATGTTCAGTTGCCCTTCTTTTATGTGTTCCTGTTTTGGTTTCTTGGAGTAAAATGAGAGTAAAGGGCAAGACGATGCTTGCTGCAGCTAGCCATTGATTGAATTGTAGACCGTGTAAAAAGCACAGAGGAATAATTCTGAGATTGGCAGAGCAAGTGGTAGTATATAACCTTGTTGATCTCGATATGTCATATGTTACGTATCTTGCGTGTATAGTGGTCAATACAATACAGTGTCTGAGTTGGGGACCAACCTTATCTTTCTTTCCCAGTCCTTATCTTTCTTTCCCAGTTTTCTTGGGTGGGTGAGATAACTCGTGATCCTCGTAGTCATTCATATGCATATCGGATAAACCTCGGCTAGATAAGAAGACGTCGGATCATCCAACAGGATGGACTCAACATTGAAACATCTTTGTGGATCAGGGTTTGAACATCGATCGCCAAGAGTTATGAGATAGCCATTGCAGGTGTAGAACGTATGAGATGTATCGAGTTGGTGACAACACTCTATTATACGAGTTGCCATCAAATCCTATGCTAGGTGACCTAATGCGAAGTTATAATACTCGGAATGAGTTACATTAATCAACCCAACAATTACCACTACTTCCATCGTTTAAGATAAGGTGTGCTTTTTGGGTCATCGAAAAAGTAACAAGAGAGATATGAATGAAAATGAAAACACATTCGAGATGCTTCTGTCACAAACAATGTATGAAAATAACGAGAGGCATATAATCTTATCGTTATGATAATATATAGAGATATGTAATACTCTACACGTTTCATTATAATTGTAACATTCAATTAATACATGCAAATTTTTGATTTTATTTTGTTTCCCTTTTAACTTTAATTCTCAATCACATAATTTTTTTTTTCATTTTCTTTAATCCCTATCCACACATAACTATCCAAGTATAAAAACTTTACAAGTAATTTAAAACAGATCAAAATGATGCAATCAATACGGGAGGGGAGTGGAGGGTGGGATTAGTATTATAGTATTATCTCAGTCCCATAATTATTACAGCGTTTCTCTCCTTACATTATTCATCACGTTATTTGAGGGATTTCCTTACTCATTTAAATGATACGATTTAAATTTTTAATGATCTATGATTATAATACATGACGTTTACTATAATTAATGTTTCATGAAATTTTTTAAAAAACAACATTTGATCGTTGCGTAACATCAGTCAAAACTTTTATCAAAAATTATAATTTTTTTTTGGGTGGAAGAGAGTATATGAAAAACTTGGATTATCCTCCAATGGGCCTTGTGATTCGAGTAGAATTCAGAGATGGGGCCCCTTATTGTCCCAAGAGTGGAGACACATCTCGTGGGCCACATTCACTCAAGCCCAATCCTGCCAGATCTTTTGGGCCCAAATATGAAGGTTTGTCCCCGGAGAGATGGCCCATTGGAAACTCAGCAGAAACTCATACCCACAGTTTTTCATTTCTGGGCAACAAGCCAAAATCCATTTTCTCAAAAAGTTAAAAAACTCAAAACATATCTTCTCAATTTTCATCTATATACAGATTGCCCCCTGCCCCATTTTTCGTTATCTAAAAGCCCCCGTGTCTCACCTTTATTTGCCCCACTCACTCCCCCTCCAGTCTCATCGCTGTACCCTCACTCTCTTTCAACTCTTCGTCGTCGTCGTAGTCTTCGATTATCATCACCACCATGACTGCTTTCGTTGGTAAATACGCTGGTAAAAATCTCTCTCTTTCATCTTCAAATCAGATCTGATATTATGAAATCGTTTGTTGAGTTTCTGGGTTGTGTGATCTGTTTTGAATTGTTGTTGTGGTTTCGATTTTTTGTTGTCGATTGGTGGAATTGATGTGTGTGAGAGTTTGATCTGTGGATCCGTGCATGTGGGTTGGTGGGGGATTAATGATCGGTTTGGATCTGATCGGTGATTGGATGATTGGATCTGTTCAAAGTTGAGATTTGTGTGTGTGTGTGGGGGGGGGTTTGATGGAGATTAAAGATAGGATATTGTTTTTATTCGATTACGGTTTGTACTGTGTTGAATTCATTGTTGTTTTTCTGTACTTGATTTGATGGAAATGTCAGATTTTGACATTTCAAGGGCAATTTTCGGATCAAATATTTAATCTATGGGTCATTGGGATTTATAACTGGATAATCTCTGAAGCGAAGGTTTATGCATTGCGCTAATTGACTATTCTATTGGTTAATGTTGAGAAACTAGTTGTCCCCTTATTTTTTTTCTTTCATCAAACCCTATGGTTTTAATCTTTTTTTTACTATTTTTATCTTTTAATTTTTGTTTTGATGGGTTTTGAGTGGCGTTTATCTCATTGTACCGAGCAAAATTGAAATTTTTTTTTCATCTGTATTGTAAAATTGTGTACTTTTCATGAAAGCATGTTAATTTGATGAGCTGTTTTTTATGAGTTATTTCCTATATCTTGCGTTGGTCTCTTGAAGGAATTGAGTGAGACTAAGATTTTTCTCCACGACATGCAATTTTTTCCGAACATGTTAGTGTTGAATAATTCATGCAAAAGGGGCATGGGGTGATGATTTGTCAGTTGTAACAATCGTATATGGCGTTTTAGATGACGAATACATGCAGAAACTGCCTGAAATATTAGTTTTTTGGCCGATTCCCCTCAGTTCTATTATTATGATTCTATAAGTTCCCCTTGTAATGTAACTACATACATGTCAACTGCAGATGAGCTTATTGCCAATGCGGCCTACATTGGCACTCCCGGGAAGGGTATCCTCGCAGCTGATGAGTCGACCGGAACCATTGGCAAGCGTCTTTCCAGCATCAATGTTGAGAACAATGAGAACAACCGAAGGGCCCTCCGAGAGCTCCTCTTTACGACACCTGGTGCTCTTCAGTACCTCAGCGGTGTGATTCTCTTTGAGGAAACCTTGTACCAGAAGACTGCTGCAGGTAATGTTTCCCATGTTTCTCTCTTTTGCTAGTGGGTTCAGGTTTCTTTTATGGATCCAGCAATCCTGCTGTGATGAATTTGCTGGGAGTCAATATCATACTTGTAGAAAAACTTAAGTGAGTGTTCAGAGTGAGCTTCACGACATTTAAACCCTTAATGAATGAATTTTGTGTCATAACCATTGGAAAACATCGATTTCTCTGGAGTTTTGATATCCAAGTTAAATTTTGTGAAATCTAGTGGGAGTCAACGTTTCAACGTTAAGTGGAGTTAGCTCAGTGGTAAGTCGCTCCCTCCCTAAGTATGAGGTCAGGAGGCCTCTCTATCTGTAAAAATAAGGGTGAAATCTACGTTTATAACCCTCTCATGTAGAGGTGTCCTCCCACACAGCCTGCACTTGGCGGGATGATGCGGGGTATATGGTTTCTTTCTTTCTAGTGGGAGTCAACGTCGTGCTTGAAATAGTGTAATAGTGATTGTTTAGAGTGAATTTCGTGTCATCTAATGAATTTGGTGAATTTTCGTGTGTTAAACCATTGTGAAAAAAATCAAGTCTTTTTTGAAATTATTGATATCCATGATGAATTCTGTGGAATCTAATTGAAGTCAATGACATACTTCGATCTGTGTAGTAGTCGAGTGTTTAAACTGAAATTCGTGACATATTGAGCTCTTACTGAAATTACTGAAATTTTGTGTGCTACCAATGAAGTGCTTGTGAAACTTATGATATTTAAGCTGAACATTGTGAAATCTTTTGTAAGTTAATTTCATGCTTTAATGTGTTTAAAGTAATTGCTTAAAGTGTGTTTTGTGACATACTGACATTTTGAGCTTCCAATGAAGTTGGTGAAATCTCGTGTGCTAATCATTGGAAAAAATTGATTTTTTCTGAAATTTTTAATATCCAAGCTAAATTTTGTGGAGTCTAGTAGGAGCCAATGTCATGCCTAAATGGGTGTAAAATTGAGCGTTCAAAAAGAAGTTTTATGACATTTGAGCTCCTTATGAATTTGATAAATTTTTGTGCCGTAACCATTGGTAAAAAAATCTAGTGGGAAAAATACATTTGACCTCCCGAATTTTCTAGCTTTTGCATTTTGTCCCCCCCCCCTCCCCCTCCACCACCAAATTTTGGAAATAGGCACAGGCTCCCCTTCGAGGGGGGGTTTTGTGCCAAAAAAAAAAAGTATATTTCATAGGGTTAAATGTCAAAAATCAAAATTGAGGGGATTAAGTGTCTATTTTCAAAATTGAGGGGAGTAAAGTGCAAAACCTCAAAAGTTCAGGAGGTTAAATGTTATTTTCCCAAATTTTTTTTTTCCAAAATATCTGATATCCACTCTAAATTTTGTGGAATCTTGGTTGGAGTCAATGTCATGCTTAAATGAGTGTAGAAGTGAGTGATTAAAATGAATTTCGCAACCTTCTGAGTTTGTGATGGAGTTGGTGATCTTTCGTGTGCTTACCATTGGAAAAAAATTGACTTTTTCTAGAATTTATGGTATCCAGGCTAATGTCATGCATAGATGAGTGTAAATGGCATTGACTCCTAGATTCCCAAAAAATTAACTTGGATTTAAGGAATTCTAGAAAAACTCGATTTTCCAGTGGTTAAGACAAGAAAATTCATCAATTTCGTTTAGAGCTCAAAATGTTACGAAAATCCCTTTGAACGATCACTTCTATTCTTCTATAAGTATGCTATTGACTCACTTCGAAGACTGCTGCAGGTAATATGTCCCATGTTCTATCCCTGCCGTCAGTATACCTAGATTTTCCTTCCATCCATTGCCAATATGGCATTTTATCTCTTGTTTGTCACAGTTTAGTCCTCTTTTTGATCGGTGTTTGATTGAAGCGTTTATACAGGGAAGCCTTTTGTTGAAGTCTTGAAGGAAGCTGGTGTTCTTCCGGGAATCAAGGTCGACAAGGGTACTGTTGAGTTGGCTGGTACCAATGGAGAGACCACCACTCAGGGTCTTGATGGCCTTGGCAAGCGCTGCCAGGATTACTATGCTGCTGGTGCAAGGTTTGCCAAATGGCGTGCTGTTCTCAAGATTGGCCCCACCGAGCCCTCTCAGCTTGCCATCAATGAGAATGCCAATGGATTGGCCCGTTATGCTATTATCTGCCAGGAGAATGGCCTTGTTCCAATTGTTGAACCAGAGATCTTGGTTGACGGACCTCATGATATCAACAAGTGTGCTGAGGTGTCCGAACGCGTTCTGGCAGCTTGCTACAAGGCACTCAATGACCACCACGTCCTCCTCGAGGGTACCCTGTTGAAGCCCAACATGGTAACCCCTGGATCCGAGAGCAAGAAGGTGGCACCCGAGGTGATAGCTGAGTACACAGTCCGCACCTTGCAGCGCACTGTCCCTGCCGCTGTTCCAGCAATAGTGTTCTTGTCCGGTGGACAGAGTGAGGAGGAGGCGACTCTGAACCTCAATGCTATGAACAAGCTCAAGACGAAGAAGCCGTGGTCTCTCTCGTTCTCCTTTGGTCGTGCCCTCCAGCAGAGCACCCTCAAGGCATGGTCCGGAAAGGAGGAAAATGTAGCCAAGGCTCAAGCTGTGTTCCTTGCTAGAGCCAAGGCCAACTCTGAGGCCACCCTTGGCAAGTATAAAGGTGGTGCTGCTGCGGAAGGTGCCACCGAGAGCCTTCACGTTAAAGATTACAAGTACTAACAGATTTTGGTGCGTTCTATTTCCTGTCGTGGTTTCTTGTTAGTTTCAGATTTGGAATAAAATGTTCTAGGCTTAGAATAATATGTGCGATGTTTTGAGGAGTTTTTCGAAGTGTATCAGGTCGAGACCCTTTGTGTTTACTATGAAATTTTTGACTGCTTGATTTTATGTTCCTCTTGGTTTCTGTGTTGCTATGCACTCCGGGTGAGTAGGAGTTTGAGACTTACTAGCAAAGCCTTCATTAGGGTTCCGTGAAACGGTTTTCCGTCTTTTAGGTGGTCTCTCGTATCTGATGGGATTTGTGTTCGATTGGCGTTGTGTTTTCTCATTGTCTGTCTGTTTTATGATTGCGCAGCCAGCAGGTAACAAACTTTAAAGAAACTATATTGTCCATGGGTCTCTTTAAGCTTTTGTTTGGATCCATGGTTCTCATTATTCATGATACTATAGGGTAATCTAAAACCCTTCTCTTTATTCAGGTTCTCGTTCTTACATTGTATATATCCTCCTGTCTTTACAAATGCATCATATCTCACACAAAACAAAAGAATGAAACAAATGATGGGGATTATCGACAAATCCGTGGCTAGTCGTTTCCTGATGCCTATTCGAAGGAAAGAAAATTGCAGTTTGATCCCGTGGCTGATAATCCATAGTGAAGAGCTCGTCGCCCAGCAGTTCCTCTGATATGTTTAACGAGTTTTGTACACGGTTTGTATTGGTTTCGCATCATCCAAGTCTTCCTCTAAGTTAAGAGTCTTTATCTTCATCTTCTCGAGCTTCGACACCAAAGCCTCCCCTCCCGGATCAAGTCCTCTTTGTACAATGTCGACACCATCATCTGTCGAATGATGCCCTTGGACTCTACCAAGCACGTTGTCCAACCACTCCATCACGCCTTCTCCTTTCGTGCTCCTTCTAGGTTCATCATCTTCGCTCGACGTGTCTGCTGGCACCATTGACTCGCTCGACGTCTCTGCTGGCACCATTGACTCGAGCTTGCGAAGGAGCTTTCTAAGAATCCTTCTGCCTTCATGATCAAGTTCCTCCAGTATCTCCATTGGGATACCATGTCCCTTCTTAGGAGACTCGTGGTATCCCCTCTTATGAGACTCGTTATCGTGTTCTTCTTCGCTTAAGCTCATGTTGTCGATGCTGATCGGCCTGGCCCGCTGAGGAAGATAGTAATCGTCCTTTCGAGCGAACTCTTGGTGAAGAAATGAGCTTTGCGGGCTATAGATCCTTCTGTGTTTATGCTCCATGGCTATTGTTTGATGAGAAATCTTGTGACGATGATTTTTGGTTGTTGACTGGCATTGGTGCATTGAACATATATATAGGAACATATGATTGAAAATTCGAAGGGATGATTATGAAAATTCTTTGGACTCTTCCAATGACAAACGAGGTGTCTTGACCGTTGTCCAAGACTGAATACAACGTTGATCATGACCAAGTCAGATACCGGCGGCTTTCCATCCATGCAAGTTAAATGAAAAGTTAACGTCATATTTGGTCAAATTATGAGTTGGTAAGTTTTACAAGAAAACGCTTTTGGCATCAAAAGAGTATTCCAATAGAATATAGATTACAGCTTCTATGATAGTTACATAAGGTCCGCCGTTTAGGCATCGATTTGACGAACACTGTTCAGATTAGCTTGAATAACACAACGATAATTGAACCGAATCAACGTTGATTGCTTAAATTACGGTGCAAATTCTTCTAAGATACAGGTTTCACATATTGATCCGTAAGGTTGAGGAAATGTTCAGTGTGTCTCGAGAACAGTTCAAGCCAGCCCGGAGATGATCATACTGCGGGAAACTTCATCGGATTCAGCCCAAGCCAAAAGCAACAATGAAAATGAGCAACTCTGTATGCTTCTTTCTCACGGTTGCACAAGCTAAATTCACGAGTGCGATTCTACTTACAGGTAGTCACCAAAAAGGAACAATTACAGATCATCGTTTACAAATCCCAGCATAATTCTATGGTGAGATACTCTCATCAGATACTCTTCAGCATAATTCTATGGTGAGATACTCTCATCAGATGCTCTCCGCAGGTGACAAGTTCATGATAAAACTATGATGCCAATGGAGATTGACATATATCTGTTTGAATTGAATCGAATACAGCGTGCCGTGACACACTATGAATTCTATGCTGAGATACTCTCACTACGGTACCAAGTTCATTACAAAACTATGATGAGATACTCTCATTATGGTGAGATACATCTGTTTAATTGAATCGAATACAGCGTGTTGTGACACACTATGAATTCTTGTAGAAAGGAAACACAGTATACAGAGTCTGAATGACACTAAGAACCAGCAAGACAAGAGCAGCCAATGCGGATATGAATGACCAAGGGGTGTTGAAATAGGTATACTTGAAGCTCGCCCACTGAACATGCCAAGTATCCTGATAATAGTTGTTAACATCGCCGAACAACTTCGCAAGGTAGCACCTATTGATGTCGAACGGCATGTCCTTCCCGAGATTGTTGATGAACCGGGCGATCTCTGCCTCCGTGCCAAAGTAGTTCTCGATGATGTTGTTGTCAGCCAGGTACTCGACGTCCGTGCCTGAGTTGATGAGGCAGTCGAGCATTGTGACATAGGTTGTGAAGTAGGTGGAGCTGTTCTTGTAGCAAAGCTCGTAGGCCACACAGTTCGCCAGGAAAGTGCTCATGAAATCGTCAATGGTCACAGTAGGCATCTCGAGAACACCACGGCGGAACTTGATAGCCAGCCACGAGGAGGATTTCCCCTGTTTGAGCTTTATCCCGGCCTTATGAAGCTTGGACGCATTGCGGATCACACGTGAGGAGCCGTTCGGACCAGGGAGGGTCTCAAGCTCCTGGGGTATGAAGGCGTTTCGGAGTAAGTCTAGCAAGTGCATTCCCTACAAAACAAGCAAAACTATAGCTCATGACCAACAATGTATACACAAATCCCATGGTCACTTCAAGCACACTCTCCTCCGTGATGTTACTACCTTCACTTAACCATACTAAAAAGTCTTCGTGTCTCAGTGTCTCTTGTCTTTAAACTCGAATGGAATCAACAACAACCCATGTATTTTCGTCTTTTAAATAATATTTGAAAAAGATGAGATGTACGCATCCTCGATAAAGATTCGAGAGGACGAGAGATACATAGTTACAGATGTCTTCAAGCTTGGAAACATTGTGGATTACACGTGAGGAGACGTTCGGGCCTAGTCCTCGCTGGCGTGTCTGAAGCTCCAGGG
>JAOVYX010019466.1:0-47827 GCA_035668315.1 Drosera spatulata | reverse complement strand
AACTTTGTCACGAGTTTAAAGTTATGAGCGTAACGTTACGTCTCAAAACTTTGAAACGAGATTCGTTTCTTACTTTTGAATTTATTACAAAAGAGAAAACGCGTATTTTCGTTACGTTTATTAATTTTTGAACTATTATTTGATCATAATTTTTATATTTATTTAATCGTAATTTTCTAGGGCTTTATAATAAGAGTCTTATGGTTTAGCCTCAGAGTTATATCATGACGATAACATCTCATAAGAAGGATTGAGGGGGTTACACAATCATATATGGGACTACTTGTGTTTATTTCACACATTTGGACACTTAATCAGATAAATTACTCAATATCCTAAGCAATTATCCCGTCACAAATAAATACTCCCTCCATCCTAATATAAACGCTATATTTTGACTATGCGCACATGCCGATGTAAACTTTTCTTATTTCAGGTTACTTAATATGGATGCGCTATAATTTATGTGCGACGTTTATTTTTACTAATGTGTCGTAATTTATTTGAGATGAAGGAAGTATTTTTATTTTTATTTTTTTTCGATAAAATTATAATGAGACATCAAATATAATATAAATTATGAACTATAACCCTATGTCGAAATAAAATTCATATTATATTATGTATTAATAAAATGGTAACAGTTAAGAGCGATGTGAGCGAGCCATTTAAATTATTAATAAATTATTGGGATTTTTGTCTCACTTTTTAAACTTTTTAAATGTTTTCACATCTAAGAACGATGCGAGCAAACCATAATAGACGAGCGAACTGAAAGAATGAGTTAACAGCTAGCTCAAGGTTTTGGGACGAAGCTTGCCGATAATGATTTAAGAGCATAAGAGTCTTATGGTTTAGCCTCAGAGTTATATCATGATGATAACGTCTCATAAGAAGGTTTGATTTTCAGAGGGTTCCACAATCATATATGGGACTACTTGTGTTTATTTCACATATTTGGATACTGAATCAGATAAATTAGTCAATATACTGAGCAATTATCCCATCACAAATAAATACTCCCTCCATCCTAATATAAATGCTATACTTTGACCATGTGCACATCCCGATGTAAATTTTCCCTATTTCATGTTACTTAATATGGATGCGTTGTAATTTATGTTAGACGTTAATTTTTAGTATTATGTCGTAATTTATTTGGGATGGAGGAAGCATTTTTTTTTCGTAAAATTATGATGAAACATCAAATATAATATAAATTATGAACTATAACCTAAACACGAAATAAAATTCATACCATATTATTTATTAATAAAAAATAACCGTTAAGAACGATGTGAACGAACCATTTAAATTATTAATAAATTATTGGGATTTTTGTCTCACTTTTCAAACTATTTAAATGTTTTCACGTCTAAGTACGATGCAAGCGAAAAATAATAGACGAGCGAATTAAAAGAATGAGTGAACAGCTAGCTCAAGGTTTTGGGACTAAGGTTATCGATAATGATTTAAGATCATAAGAGTCTGATGGTTTAGCCTAAGAGTTATATCATGACGATAACGTCTCATAAGCAAGTCTGATTTTTGGAGATTACACAATCATATATGGGACTACTTGTGTTTATTTCACATATTTGGACACTTAATCAGATCAATTACTCAATACCCTGAGCAATTATCCCGTCACAAATAAATAATCCCTCCATCCTAATATAAACGCGATACTTTGATTATGCGCACATGTCGATGTAAATTTTTCTTATTTCAGGTTACTTAATATGGATGTGTTGCAATTTATATGAGACGTTCATTTTTACTAATGTGTCAGAATTTATTTAGGATGGAGGAAGTATTTTTATGTTTTTTTGATAAAATTATCATGAAACATCAAATATAATATAAATTATGAACTATAAACATGTGTCAAAATAAAATTCATATCATATTATTTATTAATAAAATGATAACAGTTAAGAACGATACGAACGAACCATTTAAATTATTAATATATTATTGGGATTTTTGTCTCACTTTTTAAGCTTTTTAAATGTTTTCACGTCTAAGAACGCTGCGAGCTAACCATAATAGACAAACGAACTCGAAGAATGAATTAACAGCTAGCTCAAGGTTTTGGGACGAAGCTTATCGATAATGATTTAAGAGCATAAGAGTCTTATGGTTTAGCCTCAGAGTTATATCATGACGATAACGTCTCATAAGAAGGTCTGATTTTCAGAGGGTTCCACAATCATATATGGGACTATTTGTGTTTATTTCACATATTTAGACACTGGATCAGATAAATTAGTCAATATACTGAGCAATTATCCCATCACAAATAAATACTCCCTCCATCCTAATATAAACATTATATTTTGACCATGTGCACGTGCCAATGTAAATTTTCCCTATTTCATGTTACTTAATATGGATGTGTTGTAATTTATGTGAGACGTTAATTTTTAGTAATATGTCGCAATTTATTTGGGATGGAGGAAATATTTTTTTCATAAAATTATCATGAAACATCAAATATAATATAAATTATGAACTATAACCCAGTGACGAAATAATATTCATATCATATTATTTATTAATAAAAAATAACGTTAAGAACGATGCAAGCGAACCATTTAAATTATTAATAAATCATTGGTATTTTTGTCTCACTTTTGAAACTATTAAATGTTTTCACGTCTAAGTACGATGCAAGCAAAAAATAATAGACGAGCGAAAGAATGAGTTAACAGCTAGCTCAAGGTTTTGGGGTGAAGCTTATCGATAATGATCTAAGAACATAAGAGTATTATGGTTTAACCTCAAAGTTAAATCATGACGATAACGTCTCACAAGCAAGTCTGATTTTTGGGGGGTTACATGATCATATATGGGAGTACTTGTGTTTATTTCACACATTTGAACATTGAATCAGATAAATTAGTCAATATACTGACCAATTATCCCATCACAAATAAATACTCCCTCCATCCTAATATAAATCTTATACTTTGACTATACGCAAATGTCGATGTAAATTTTTCCTATTTCAGGTTACTTAATATGGAGGCGTTGTAATTTATGTGGGACGTTAATTTTTATATTGTGTTTTAATTTATCTGAAATGGAGGAAGTATTTTTATTTTTTTGATAAAATTATTATGAAACATCAAATATAATATAAATTATGAACTTATCTTCCTGTCCCAAAATAAATACAATAGTTTGACTCTCACACATGTTGATGCAAGCTTTTATTAATGTAGTTTTCGTAAAATTATCGTAAAATACTAATGTAGTTTAAGTTATATACTTAAACCCTGGGATAGTGATGTAACTTTCTTACGTCATTAATACAAATAACGAAACTTTTCAAAATACGTATTGAATAATGTAAAAATTAAAATTTTACATTTATTATGGGACGGGAGGAGTATAACTCTGTGTCAAAATAAAATTCATATAATATAATTTATTAAAAAAAAATAATACACCAAAATACGTAATAGATAATGTAATTCTGGTATAATATTATAATTATTATGGGATGTGAGGAATTATTTGGGACAATTAATTTTTTATATCCAATGAAAGTTTTTCTTACGTTTTGATATCCATTTCGATTTTCACAGTTTATATGTATAAAAATACAGTTTACACACTTATAATATACAGTTTACGAAGTCATTATTTATGATTCACGAATTCTAATAAGTAGTAAAACATAAATGAAATTTTTATTAGATATTTTTTTGTAATTTGCCTGGATATTTTTTTATAGAATAATAATCCTATTGCATTCTACTCCCTCTGTCCCATATTAGTTACAATGTTACGCAATAACTACATTATTCATTAGGAAGAATTCTTCATAGGTACCTATGAAGAATAAATGACACAGAAGTATCCTACCTTGTTTTTTTTTCTCAATAGATACCTCATCAATATATATTCCAATAATTTTCATGTTGAAATATTTATAAATTATATTTACTTTCCTAACAAAACTATCATTGGTTACACAAGATATTGAATTTTCTTAAAAAAAATTAATTTTAAATCCAAATCTACGTCCTATCCGAAAACCATCGTCGACCTCACTCACGTATTGGAACCACGTACTGCAATCATGAAATCACGTACTGTACGTCAGTACGTCATCATTGTCATCAACCTTAGGCGGAATCCGTCGTTAGTACATCATAAACCTTAACCTCACACTGGATTCGTCGTCCTCGAATCAACCAAGAACCAAATTCGTCATCTTCAATTCTACAAGAGCGCCATTTGAACACGTGCTGCGATCAAAACGAAAAAATTAAGATGAATGAAGAAACAATAATATGAATGAAGAAGACGTATTGTAATCAATCAGACGTACTGTGATTTTTCGATGCATTCTGATTGTGTCATCCACCGTAGTGATTGAGAGAATGTAATGCATATAAGGATGATGATAGACAAGATCCAGCTCTCCTGGTGGTTATTAGAATCCACTTTTCAACTATCGTCACGCTTGATTGTCGTTGTTGGTTGGTTTCCATCTTCATCCGCTTTGCACTTACGACGAGGGAGGTTAGACCAACATGAGAAGTGAGTTCCTGCTTGAAAGGTCCAGCTGAATAGAACTCAATTCTAGCTGTTATAACCCAAAACCCAATAGGTGGCTCAAACGAAATCGACCCATGCAATTTGCAATCTTTGGTTTCACATGAATACTGGTACTTGTCATCCACCTCTCTATGATCTGGATTGGTTGCATTTGTTAAAAGAACAGCCTCTGGATACTTAAGAAGCTGCCCAAATTTGCGGTCCTTGGGCATGGGCATGACTCTCTGAATTTCGTCTGAAACAGCCATGTATCGGAACCTGTATCAGAAAAAGATATATTTCACTGGGCATCATCACTTAAAACAAGTGACTGAATTTTGTGGACTAAATTCTCTCACTTGCTCCTTTGAAGTTTATAAACAGCCCTTATTTGCGTGATATTTGTAGCTGGCCAACCTTCTTCTCGTTTGAAGATGGCATATGAATAGAACCCTGAGCAACCACGGAGCATAGTATACCTGACATCATATCAACATCATGTCTCCTTTTCTATCAGTATAGTGTCGAACAAGTTACATATGAGCATCTTCAGTAGAGTTTACCTCCTATCGACATTCATTGGCAGTCTTGAGAACTTATGTGACCCCTTCTGTGTCCGCCAGTTGCTGACAAATGAAATCTCAGTTACATTTTCATCTCGCTTCACTAACTTGAATCTCCTTCCAACCAACCTGCAGGATAATATTTCAGGCTTCCATGTCCAATTATCATGCCTACCATGCCAAAATATGAAGCTCAATAATCAACCTTTCGGTTCCATTTTGACACACAGCGCCTTCTCCTTTCCAAACAACATCCCAATACCTGGTAATGTATACTCACATATAGCGAAAGGTTAGCCGAATATTTAGAAACATGAAAGCATATTCAGCACGTCCCTATGAAGAATTAACATACCCTCTATTGGACCTTTTGTTACGAGCTTCAAGTACATTTTTCACTGCGCCAAACTTTATGCTAATGATGAAACCCTCTGGGACTGAAAAAGTGACTTGTAAGATCCCATTATCCAGAACAGCCTAGACACGTTACAGAGCATGTAAAGAAAAGGTCAGCTGGGAAATTAGATTGTTGTCATAATATCATATATGTTGAAAATACTACAAACTGAAGCACTAAATCTAGGCCGTGCACATCCCTTATACAATGTGCATAGGAAATTCCATCACCAACGTGTCCGTCTGAAAACCTTGTCAACGGTTGATAGTGAGAAGATGCTGATGCAGCAAGTCTAATACTTCAACGGAAAGGGAAAACCTCAATTCTCTTCGTCACTGCCCAAGGATAAGATGAGTGACTCACTTTCTTCCTGCTAAGTGTAAGCGTGACGGGAGGTCCGACACCATGCTTAAATTTGTCTGCTACACTGCTGCAGATATAAGAGAAAGAACATCAGGCATTTCTTCGTTAACCACCTCTATATTTGATCACAATCACAAGATCGTGTCCAAGAATCACAGCCGAACATTCTTAGATTGTCTTTTACAACAAATTCATATTAGATTCATTGCTCTTAGTTCTTTCTGTCACGGGAATTGTAATTCATCGTCCGACTAGCTTAAGGGTTTCATCTCCGAGAACTCCATCAAGCCGAATAGAATTACAGCTTAACTAGCTTCTGTCCTACCTTTATTACAAATCGAGGGACGCTAAGGACCATCACTTAATAGATGAATGAGAGAGCTTTCAAACGATTGATGTTAGCATTTCTCTTTTGATCGTATTTCAACAGCTGAGTGAGAGTCAAGCAGATAAACATTAAAACAACCTGTTGACGCGAGTCTTCGGCCAATGCAAGGGCCTAGTATGGCTTCCCTGGCCCGACACTTCACTAGGCATTGACGGCTTTCCATCGATATCACCCTGGCCCAATATGAATACTATTAGAAACACACACTGATCATTATAGAATCAAAACGAAACGAAAAGCAGAAGAACACACAGGGGCAAATCAGTAATTATACCGGATCAGAGGCGGAGCGATGTCGAATCCGTAGAGGTTGTCTCCCTTCGGCTGGGACGGCGGCGCTGCTGTCGTAGTCGTGCGCCTGCTGTTGTGTTTCGCTCCAGAACCTTCGATTGGAAGATCAAGAGTGAAATCGCATCGTCAATCAGCAACGAATTGATCCTTACGCGAAAAACTGATTCGTACAAAGTTTGTTAAAGTATATGTGATGGTTCTCTTAGAGGTACGCCAACAGATAATGAGTTTATCTTCATAGAATGAATGAGAAATATGTCGTTGGATATGAAGTCTGAACGTATAGTGTCACATAAACACATACTTTTGTAATCATCGCAAACTGTGTTCGAACCCCATAAAGTTGATCATGTTGTATCGTTTGATTGAGCAATCTGAAACAGCTTGTATACAAGAGAGAGGCTGAAAGACTTACGTGCTCCTCACGTAGACTTCCTGTACCAACAAGACTTTCACACATACTGTAATCAGCAATGCTAACATCAGGACCTTCATCATAATACTACCAGCTCCGATGATCTTCAGTCCCCGCAAACTTGCGAGCACATAACTTATAACACGCATGTATCTCAACCAGAAAACAAATGCGTTCCGTAAAATACAAAGAAAGCAACCATTGGCGTTCCTCATAAATCTTGTGTGCGAGCATGAAACTCGCATCATATAACCAAAGAACACTATGCCACATTGCTTGATCCAACGGTGTGAATGTTTCGAGTAAACAAACAACGAAAGCTCACACAAAGATGAACACCAACAACTTCAACGATGGCTCCGCCAAACAATCTTTGAAATGGTACGTCACCATATTTAATCATCAGCTTGTTTGCCAGTTAGTAAATGAAACAACTGAATGTAGTTTTACATCTCTGAGTACAAAGAATGAATGCTTTAAACTTGATTACGCTTGTCCGACGTACCAACTTTATGAGATCCAAGTTTCCCTGCATATTCACGACTTCTGCTCGGGGGAAAAAAAAAAAAAAAACAATCACAATGAGAGGAGAGAACTATTTGCTCTGAGATGGTGCTTCCAACCGGATGTAGTCATACATCATCCCTTGAAATGGTGATGAAACTCTCGACTGCGTAAGATATATGGTGTTCTCTCCACGAGACAACATGCTGCTGGGAATATCCATGCTGAATAACCAGTGCAGCCCATGGATACCATGCCTGGCAATAGCATTATCTTTCCCTGTCATACTACTGGAAAAAAAGGGCTTGCCAGATTCCGGAGGAATGTTGACACGAACCTGAACATTATTATTGTTGAAACAGTTCATGTGAGCATACACGACAGGATGCATAAGCATACTTATAAGCATAAACAACTGGTGGAAACATAAGCATATTTATTACTGTATGAATATTTTCAACAGCATAGTTATTTTCTTTTTGTGTAATCAAAACGGAAGAGAGGATGAAACTCGGGTACTTGGGTTTAGACTTCAGCCTCGACATATGGTGAAATCTTTTACATCATTAGACTACACCAAAATGATAAGACCAAAGTTAAAACGGAAACGTTCTATGGTGTGCATGACGCAAAGAAGGTGGAGCCATCGAGCTGACCATTTCGTTAGTCATAGAGTAACATGATTCAAACACAAAAAAAAAAAAAAAAAAAAAAAAAAAAAAAAAAAAAAAAAAAAAAAAAAAGTATAAAGATATGAAGCATTGAGCAACAATCAAGCACTTGATAATTGATATCAAGGACATGAAAATTCTTGCCTGCAGATGGGCCTCAGAAGCAGCTGCGACTGCTATATGCAGTGTATACGTCAAAACAGGCACCACATCATCCATGTTAAATTTAATCTGCCACGTAGTCCCGATGAAAGATTTGTTTACTTCTCTGCATCATAAAACAAATGGAAGCAAAGATCAAATACATATCAAATGTAGGATATTAGCAAGAGAACAATTATTAGTTTATGAAGTAATCACCTTGAAACGTGAGCGAAGTACCAGTCCTTACTATAATCACTGGATCCAACGGTATACACAAGATCACTGTCAGGGTATATATCGCCATACCTTTTCCACAAACCATATTGCCTGTACCTGTTGGTTACAGAGGCAAATTATCAGGATGTCCAACGCATTTGGAGATAAAGGATAATGATTAAAAATAGAGGAAAAAGGAAAGTCTAACCTACTACCATGATGATCGAGTGCTTCATTGTTGAATTCAGTAGCAGCAGAAGGGATAAAGAATTCGGCAGCAGTGCGATCGGGAATTCCTATTTCCCACACGGTTGGGCCATTTCTTATGGACTGGAACACAAGTTCACCCAGCTGTATTGTAGATCCTGCTTATAGACCATGGTGGCAAAGCATCAGCTTCAGAGCCCAAGAAACAACATGAGCATGCTATGCAGCGCTATCCTCTCGAACTGATGCTTAAGACTCTGACAGTCACAAGAATGTCTAGGACCCAACAGAAAACAGTGTTGACCATTTACCTAGACAGACTTACGTAAAGGAAATTCAAACAATAAGATGAAGCACACTGGACCATAGACTAGATACTTTCACCAAAAAGGCAAAAGGAGAATATATCAGCGAAATATATCAACCTAAATACACTAAAGGGATATCTATCAGAACCATTAGTAGCCTCATAGTTTACTAGAAACGGAACCTGCTGTGATCGGAATATCATCCGCATGCTTGTAGTCCCCAAGAACACCAGGAACCCATGCATATAAGCTGTAAGTTCCCTCTCGCACCCCTTTGATTGTGAAACTTCCATCATCACCCGCTTTAGTCCAAAACTGATAGCCCTGAAGATGGGAAGAAAAAAAAAGTAGGTATAACTCTGCATAGTGCATAACCAGAGAATTCACCAATGTTCTTTTTCTTTTCCATACCTTGGCTTCCGTTTGCCATGATCCAGCTTCGCCAGGAGCAGCCAACCCAATCCATGCAGATCTTCCAGATAATGAAGTATCATTACCATTGTATCTGCAGAAGTGCAGATAAGAGGGGGAAAAACAGAATGGAACAAAAACGAATAAGAACAGTTTCAATCATCAAAGCGACAAACAAAGAAGAGTTCCCTGCCGAGTGCCATGGGAGCAGTACAAAAACGGAGGAGGATAGTTTCATTCATCAAAAGGAGCATATAAAAGAAAGTCTTTCTAGCGAGTGCCCCCAGGAAAACGAGAGGGTATTCTGACTGGGAGTACCTGTCCTGCACCAACAGCCGACCCTTGACGGATCCACGCTGATCACCCTTCGGGTAATCCTCTGATGATACAAATTCATAAGGCCAACTTGCAACTTCTCGAGCCATCTAAAAGAATTCATTTCTCATCAGGGAATCATGGAACAAGGGATTCAGCGTCCTTTCAGGGAAATTCTACAGTACCTGGTTTTTGGCATCGCTCCAGAGTGAAGACGACTCTTCTTTTTGGGAAACTGAGTTCAGATAAATGAAAACTGGTCCATAAACCATTTTCCAGGGTTCACCTTCCTTGAACTCCATCATCACATCCAAACCAGAATAATGGGCACTATGAAAACTCTGCATCAACAAAGCAAGACCAGACTTATCATAGCACATACAAGAAAATTACAAGTATCGACTATTTACAAGAAATTTACAAGTATACTATTTACAAGAAAATTACTAGTACTACTTCATAAAACCCACAAAATAAGGATAGAAAGAGTGCAATCAAAATAAAACCATTGTCTACTATGTCGCGAGTTACAAATATTTCATTGGTCCAAGAGGTGTTCATGAAATAAAAACTAAAGAGTGCAATTCAATGCCAAAACATCCAGTTCATGATAAAATCAGATCATATGAAGGAATGGAAGCCATATATATGATAAAAAGAATATAGAAAAACAGTATATCTTTGGCTAGTCAAAATTCAAATAAATACGAAGAAGTGGGACAACGATTCCCAGTGGGTTAATATTCCTAAGGAATGAGGAACATTTGGCATTATAAGCATACTTACACCAAGAGTAGTAGGACCAGTATGAGAAGTAAGATCTTGTTTGACTGGCCCAGCAGAACGAAATTCATTGCTGGGTATTATCATCCAGAACCCAACTGGCGGGTCATGAGATACCCAACCATGCACCTGATTATCCTTGTAATCCGTAGAATATTGATACTTGTCATCAACCTGCAAAGAGAATGGACAGAAGCAGAGACCGAATGTAAATTATTTAAAAAAAAATAGAAGGAAGAAGTTATCGTGTTGTTTCCTGGATTATAAGAATCATTCGAGACAATATGATTGACAATCAACAGCTGTAATGGTACAGCTTACAAGTCAAAATTAGGGTATTCTTAAGCCATACAACCATGTTCTATAATTATTTTGCATTTGAATTGCAGAAATGATTTTGAAATGGAATGGAGTAGACTATTATGCAGGAATAGAAATAAGAATGGATTGTACAATTTCATTCATTATGTGTTTGTTCTGGATGGCATGTTAACAAATCAAGGAATGAAATGAATTAATTATTCTTCCGTAATTGCCCCTGATATTCTATCAGGGAAATCAAGCTAGACCCACTGTTCATCTTTGTCTCCATGAGCCCCAACCCTAAACCCTAGCCACCATTTTGACCCCTTCCAATTGTTCCTCTTCTCCTTAATTATCTGAATCTGAGGTCGGCAGGCAAGTTCCTGAGGATGGCAAAGTGTCCATGAGCAGTAGATAGTGTTGGGGTTCAAAGCCACATGAAGGACAACACCGTGGGGTAGTGGATGAAAGAATGAAAGATGGTAAGAGGAAAACAATGCAAGGGATGTAGAGGGACAAGAGAGATGAAGCAGATGAATCTTGATGGGCAAAATCGTCTTGGGCTAACAATCCAATTCCATTCCTGGCCTGAATAGCTGAATCCAAGGGTGGGAAGGAGGAATGAAAAGTTGTATTTTTTACGGAATGCGATTTTGGGCACATTGCTCCTTTCCGTTTCCATTGTACAACCATACACAATTATCTCAATTCCATGGGAATTGAGTGATCCATTCCATGGCCCATTACTGCAAACCAAACGGGGCATAAAAGAGACAGTATATGCATTGTGCATTGTCAATGGAGTTCCATCTCTCCCATGGATCAAACAATTACATCCCTCACAGCCGATAATCTAGCTCCATGAAATGGGTATAGAGTATTGCATGCCAGCAATGACAACGCAAGCTTTCTTTATCCCATAAAGAGATCCAGTTCGTATTGTATAAATTACTGAAGTTACGTAATAAGCAACTCAATGTAAAATACCTTGACCATAGGGGAAGTGCCACTTGAACTACTTAGCAGAACTGCTTCTTTATAGTCCAGTGTCTGACCAAGGGAGCGCTCTTGTCCTGTTGGCATGATAGTTTGGATCTCATCCGAAATAGCTATGTAGCGAAACCTGACCATGTTCCAATAGACATCAGAACATGAAAAATATAATGCCAGTGGCAATCAAATTGTCAGAAAGCAAAAGACAAGTTCTTTTTACCTCTCTGCATTGAGCTTAAAGACAGCCCTTATTTGATAGATATTTGCTTCAGGACATCCTTCCTCACGCTCTAATATAGAATACGAGTAGAATCCAGGGATGCCACGTCTCACAATGTACCTGAAGTACCAAAAATTGAGACAAAATTTTACTCCTTCCGTCCCATAATAAATACAGCATTTCACTTTTTGCACTATTCAACACGCATTTTGAGAAGCTTCATTATTCGTCTTAATGACGTAAGAAAATTACGTCATTGGCCCAGGGTTGAAGTACATAACTTAAACTTTCACGATAATTTTACGAAAAATGATGTTTAATCGTCCCGCGACACAAATCAAACCGTTGCATTTATTTTGGGACGGAGGAAGTATAAAAAAACAACCATATGATGCGACACATTATCTTTCAAAAGGAAAATTGAATTGTACTAAGCTAAACTAAACAGGGTTTAGAATTTAGATCTTATTATCATTGTCAGGAAGGTCATGTACCTTTTATCCATGTTTATAGGAAGGGAAGGATGGTCAGATGAATTCCACCCAGCTGGATCCCATCTTGACGAAAATGAAATTTCAACTTCATCTTGATCTTGCTTTATGATACTAAATTTTGAACCAAACAACCTGCAAGGCCACAATCATCAGCAAGCATGATGACAACTTTTTTTATCAGAATTAAGACAAATAGAATAGCAAGGCTAAAATCAGAAGGCATACCAATAGGTATCACTCTCACTCGTCGATGTTCCCCAAACAATATCCCAGTACCTTCATCCATAAGAGAATGAAGTACAATTAAAACACACCATGGTTTTATCACATATAATCACTTGAGGTAAAAAACCTGAACTAGCTCAATATTTACTTGTCGGCATCAGATAATACCACTGTGTAATCAACTAAACATTTCTTTTGAGAAAAAAACAGGTTAACTTGGTTAACATGTCTGATTGATAGAATAAAGCTTCTTTTCAGCATGAACATGAAAAGAAAAAAAAAAAAACAGGTAAACACCAAACTACAGTCATATAACATCAAATTCAAATCTGGTTTGCCTACCCTCTTTCATTTTCTGCATTACGAGATTCCAAGAGATTGTCGATTCCACCATAGCTTATCCCAGCAACATCACCCCTTGGAAGAGTCCATGTCACTTTGACAATGCCATTCTCCACCGTAACCTGGAAATTCAAAAATCTAATAAGCTAGCAACCTCAGGTTCTTGAAAGATCGATCATACACCACAACAAGAAAGAGATCTAACCAAACAAACAATCCGTTCTTAATTTAGGAAGTTCTTCAGCACTCATAAATTGACACCATGCAACTATGCCAATTCTTCTATTAACTCTAGTTGATTGTACAAGGTTTACAGTAGTAATACAATCGTAATAACCACAACACGTGAATATCATCCATGGGCGTGAAGCGTGGGAATTGGATTGGTCACCACATTACAAAGTGTCAAATAACGAACACCACAGAAACCGGCAGTTACAAGATCCTAACTCCCCGAGCACGGGCACGGTGTCACGGGGTTAAAGTTTTGCAACCTGTGCGGCACTCAAGTTACTCACACCTTCGCTTGAGCTCAGCCTTCTCGTCACCAAAAGGTGATGTTTGTGAACGCTAAGAGAGTTTGAACTTGAAAACAAGCTTTGTATTGAGAACGCTTGAGAGATTACAAGGCTTTGAGCTTACAAGAATATTTGGAATGACTTGGGGATGAGATGAGATGATATGCCTTGGCCAAAGGCCTCACCCCTTTATATACACCTTCAGGGAAGGGTCTACACTTTGTGGTCTAGACTTTTACATACTCTTCTTCCTAAGAACATACAAGAACATACAAGAGTCTCCTAGACTCTTCTCCCATGTACAAGAATTCCCTAGAAAACTCTATCATATTCTAGGGAGAATTCCGGAGAACCCTAGAGTTCTCAAGAAAACTCTAGAAAAGTATGGAATTGTCTAGAGAACTCTAGGCAATTCCGCAACGCGAACCTTGTAATTTAACCCGTCCGTGACAACGGGCTCTCCTAGAAACAAAAAACCTCTAGCAGTCATCTTTTGCTCCATGCATCACAAAAATATTATTTCCAGACAAAATTGGACGTCGACCTACCACCAAGACTCCAACACACACCACGCAGACACACCTCCGATCACTAATCAATCACTTCTCCTTCGCACATTAACAACATTGTGCTCAAAGTCAAAATCTCCACCACATTTCTCAATGTTCCAGCATTCCCATCCTACCTCGATTCCTCCACACCATCTCAGCCCTTGACTAACCCTAAAACCCCAAATCGATCACCGAAAATGGAAACCCTAACCCCAAAAATCCCCAAATCGAGACAATAAACCATCGATGAGTACATGAATGTGGTGATTCGATTGAAGCGAAATGGAGAGAGAGGCATACGTGGTTGTCGTCGGCGGTCAACTTCACCGGCGGCCATTGTTGTTGTTGCTGTTGCTTGCGGTAGTGAGTTGTTCTTCTTCCCACCTTTCGACTGTGGCCGTGTCTGTGCCTGTGACTTCAGTTCACAAAACCAAAGCATATCACTCGTTCAAAACACAAGTTTGCCATCATGTTGTTACTTGTAATAACATATGGGATGGAATCAGTGATCTAATGTCAAATTGATGATAAAAAATCTAATATTGTATATCTAATATATGAAAAGATCATATTTTTTATTTTTGTTTTTTAAAATATATATAATAAAGATCATAGATTATATTAAACTTTCAATATTTATATTAACCGTGTTCATACAAAAACACCAAGTATTGTTTTACCTTCGGTCAATAATTCCTGTAACACATACGTATTTTATAATATTCTATACATATGAATATAAATCTTATTTTCATATCAAATATTGTTTGATCGTCCTGCAACATGTACTAGATTAAGGTTGAAGTACATAACTTACACAACCATTGATGTTTCAGGATGAATTTACAAAAAAAAATTACATTTAATCATCGTTACACGTCTATCGAACTTTATATCGACAAGCGTGTAGAATCCAAACGATGCAAAAATAGTGGGATGGAGGGAGGTTTTTTTTTTCTTAGATAAGATTCAATATAATGACACAAACAGGATCCTCAAATTTTCATTTAAAAAACAAGATCCTCAAATTGATTTTAAGACGACGGTCAAGTGTTGGTATTAACTAATGTGATCACATATCTCTATGACTAAGATAGAAACTTATTAGTCTTTGGCAAATAAACGGAATTGATCTAGTCTTGGGGGAAAAAAAACCTTGATATGTCGTTTTCCTTTAACACATATTAGTTAACCATTCCTTTCGTAGTAGGAGTAGTAGTTGAGTTGTACAAAGAGTAGATTAAGTTGGTTATCTAGAAGGGTATAATGCCACTATGAACTAGTGATGAGCTAGGATAATTCTGGTGTTGATACCTCTATCGACTGGTGTCATCCATTGTCATTGACATTGTGTATACGTGCAGTTTTTACATATAATGATCAAAGAATTGGCATACAAACATAATTTTCGAAAAATCGATACAAGGAATGAGATTATATGTTAGGAAGTATTAACTCAGATGCTAAACAATCATCTCATCGATCATATGATCAAGAATTCGGTAACTCATTGTTGAAAAAACTATATTCACATTAAAGTTTACAAAATCAATATAATCACATATATAAATTCTAGGTTATTTCTTTAATTTATTGTTCATTGATTATGAGATAAAATCTCAAAGATTTAATATAATATAAAGTTTGAAAAATCAATAGAATTACATATATAGAATATGGGTGCATCCCAGAGGTATACACCCCCCTGCACTTTCCTCAATTTGATTAATTGAAAAAAAAAAACCCCCTCAATTGATATTACATCTCATTACATCTTATCTTATCTATAAAAAATTATAACATGTTATAATCATACTCTATATTTACAGATTTATCATGCATTATTTTTTATTTTACAGTTTTTTTATACACTTCAATATATTTTTTCAATTTAATATCATTATTTTTTTCATTCATAAATTTTATATTTATCTTTTCATATACTTTATAAAAGAGTATCTAACGTGAATAATCTAAACTAACACATAACTTTTTATGTCACTTTTTTGCAATTCAAAGAAGAATAACGGATTGAAATGGGCAAAATTTAATGTCAAAAGGAGAATGCTAATGAACAAGTGGAAATATTCCCACAATCCTACGTTGGACGAATTTGTCATCTTGTAGTGGCTTTGTTTGACATGAAATATCTTCAAATAATTAAATGAAAAGCAATCTCATTTTACATATTTTTATACTATAAAAAAGGGAACAAAATGCAATGATTACAATAATATATCATTTTTACCATAACGAACTGTGGAAAAAAAAGTGGCCAACGGCAAACCCATAAACATGACGGCTGCCTAGCAGCAAATTACAACTGCTTTTTGTATAAAAAAAAAATACTTAACAGGGTTTATGGGCTGCATTTGACAATAACTTTATCAATGCTTTTCTTAAAATATTTTTCAGCCTAAAAAAATTTGCAATAGGTACTAAATAAAACAAAGGTATTACAAGGTCAAAGCTCTTAAGATCTAAGAAAAAATTACTCTTCCGATTACATGAATTTAAGACCAAAATGCACGATTAATTGTTCACGTACAAATTTCACCTTAAGAGATGATAGGAAGTTAAATCACAAATCGATTTATGGTGTTTCATTATAATTTTGTTGACTGCTGATTAAATTAGCTTGGTCAACACAAAATAGCATATATATTCCCTTATTATGCTTCATTTAGTACTCTAATTAATAATTAAATAATGGTTCCGTTAGTCTTGTCTTAATTTCTTCAAAAGAGGTAAAATTAAACAACAAAAAGTAAAGGAAAGGAATGAAACTCATGAAAGTATCTTAGTCTTGTGATTTTGATCTTGGATTACTGTGACTCTGATAATCATCAGCACAAACATGGGCATATCTATGCTGCATTTTACCCGTGATCATGCATGCATGTATGAATGCATATTATCTTGCTATGCTACTAGTGAGTTCCAATTTATCTGCGATGAAATCCAGAACTATGAATGAAGAACGTCAAGGACAATCACTTATCTAATCTCTTTTGCATACGTACTCGGAGTTATCATCGAGAAACTTGAAAACCATATATAAGCAATGGACGGTTGAGGAGAGTTTCCAAACGATTGTACAAAAACGACCATCGTTATCATTCTCAAATATAAATACAGTTCGTAATGAATCGCCTATGATATACATAAGATGTTTGCTTTAAGGAAAAATATATGCTCGACCAAGAAACAAATCAAGAGCTAGATTATATATGCAGAAGAAATTAATGTGAAAGCGTTGAAACTCACTGTTTAGAAGCAGAACAAAGAGGAGCGACCGCAGCAAGCACCATGATCAACAACATTGCCACTGCCCATACTCCTGTCATGCCGCCGCGACCATTGCTTCTCGTCCTCCTCATACCCTCCATATTCCTGGATCATATAGCTCATCAATGATCGATCACAACTGAGCGATTTGCATATGTAGACGTATGTGATATACAAAGCGCCGTATGTGAGCATGTAAGATAAAAAACGAAACCACGAATCAACCTGTGTTTTATACACACAACAAAGATGGTGTATAGAATTTTCCTCGGGAGATATGTGGAATGAGTCCAACGTTGAAAGCAAGGACAGTTGATATAATGAAGCTGTTACCTTCGAAAAGTGATTAATTAATAGATTAATAGCATGAACTTTAAGAGTGAAAGAAGACTTACCAAAAAGAGAATCACAGATTAATGAACATAAAATGAGTTAATGGGAATGTTAATTAGGAGGGAGAGAGTAATGAAAATAACCTCTAATTTTTGTGTTTGAGGAATCAGCTGCACGAGGCCATCAATATATATAGTGTATTCAGAGAGAAGAAGAAAATGATATAGGAATTCTAAGTTCGGTATTAATAAAATACAGAAATTTTTGAATTTGTGGCTTTCTATCATGAATATTTTGTCCAATTACGTAAACCTTTAAATTTTCCAGAAATGTTCTCAAGTTGTTTAGCGATGTGAATGAAACGAACAATATCTTAACAACAAAAACAAATACGAAAGATTATTGTAGTGTTCATCAGCCGTTTTGCGACCGATCTTTGATCATTTTCAGGGTTAGTTTCAACTATATTAAGATATTGTTTCGGATGCAATTAGAGATCAATTCTAATGAACTTGTGCAAGAATAATGCCATCGATGTCTCTCACTTAAATACACAATGCATATATAAAGGTTAGAATGTTATGACACTTGAGTCTTGAGAACAATTACTACCAAATCCTGTTCGTTAACTAAATGATCAACAGTTTAATTAATGTTGAAACAGAGTATTGACCAATGAGTATTAATATTTAAGCATCAACATTACTAGCTAGAACTAAACAGCCTTGTCTGTCCATGTGTGAAACTGCTAGGCCCAATGGGCCTTCGGTGGAAAACTAGTTCCAGGCTCACAGTTTACACTGATGGGTATTCATTAACCTTAACCTGAATGCACAAGGTGGATAAATCTCCATGGTTGAAATCTAGTTATCTATATATATATATATATAATTAATTTAGATTTTTTTATTAATGATATATCTTATTCATTATTATTTACAGTGATTTTTGATTTTTTTATACAAACAAATGCAACAATGCCTTAAACAAGCCCACATCTTTTTGCCAACAATGATAATCAAAATAATGATATCGTACAATAACTCAAATAAGCCCACGATTTTGATCAACAATGATGATCTAATTAACAATATAGTGTTAGGACATATTTTCATATATAAAACTATGGTGATATTGATCATTATATTTGACAGTTATATATAATAAGAAAAACTAGTGAGCAAATCGAATATTTTCAAGTTATAATTTGATGTCACAACGACTTAAAAATTACAACCTCCATTTACCAACTATCTCAAAACAAAGGACAAAATCACTTATTTTTTTAATAAAAAAAAACAAATAAAAAACCCAAAACTAAGCGGAATAAAAAAACCAAATGCCCCAAACATTTAGATACGTTCAAATAAATGACCACATAAGAATAATCAATCACATCACATAAATGTTTTTTTCAAACTTTCTCAAAATTAAAATTTAGAAAAAAAAAGAAAAAAACAATGTAACGAGGTTAAGAACTAGTTGTATATAAATATTACTTTATGTATATCAATATGTAAGAATTATGGCAGCATTATTAGTTTTCCATTAGGTGTATAACTTAATTCAATATAAGTATTCGTCATAAGTATTAATTAATATTAAACTTGTTTGTTTTTCTCTATTTTATTATCAATTGTTCTGGTGGTTTTCGAAGGACAGAATAAAAAAACAAAATCTGGATGAAAATTATGAAATATTCTGTATTATGTTGTTTATAATGTTTTTTTAATTTGGATGGTTTCAAAAAAATATACAAATACAATACATCTAATTTAGTAATATTTTAATTTAAGAAAAAAAAATCAAATGATTATAATATATTTCACTAATACATCTCTCATCCGTTACTACAAAACCCACTATCATCAAAAGTATTACTCTATTCATCCCATATTAATAGTTGCGTGTTGATTCGTCACGAAAATTCATGTGAGTATTAAATTTATATGAATTTTGGTGAAAAAATTATTTTTTTATAAGAATGGAGTTTACAGTAACCGTTGAAAAAGAAGTTAGTGACTGTATTATAACAGATGAGATTAACTTATTATTTTTTTATGTTAAAAGGTTGTAAAAAAAAGTACTATAATATTTATTTTTAAAGGATTTAAATAGAAAAATATAATTGAAGAAATTAATATGGGACGAAGTGAGTAATTATATTCCCCCTCCATCCAAAAAAGAATAAAACTTGAAGACCATACGTGTATATTAATGTGCATATTGACTTTGTCTTAAAATGGTCAATATACCATTCAAAATATATGAAAGGAATAGGAGAGGAAAGAAAAAAAGGAAAAGAAGGGATAATGGATTGGAAGAAGTGATATAAAATAAATAATAAAAATATTTTAATATAATTATTAAGTGTTTTATTTATTTTGGAACGAATAAATAAGAAAAATTGTTTCTTTTATTTTTTTACTTAGAGAGTAATAAACTCAACACAAATTCAACACATATTTAAATTTCATGCAAAATCTAATTGTCCTATTTCCTCTGTCTCATAATTTTTAAAACTATTTTATTTTATTTCTTATTTAAAAATAATTTTATATCAAAATAATCAAAATATCTCATTACATTCCACTGCCTACCTCGCTTCTTTTTCATTCTTTCACATCAAATTCATTACCATCATAAAAAAATAATATATTAATCAAAATATATTAAATTTAACACACATATAAAAAATTGATCAGGATCAAACCGTTGTAAGTTACTCCCTCCTTCCCATAATCATTACAACATATACGTATGTCGCGTTATTTCATATATATGAATATAAGTTTCATTATCATATCTAATCTTGTCTTATCGTCCTGTAACATATATTACATTAAAATACGTAATTAATATAATTAATGATGTTTTAAGTTAAATTTATAAAAATATTACATTTTATCGTTAATATATGTATGTCAAACTTAATATCATTATAATATTTCAAGACAAATAAAGTATTTAATTAGAGTTAGGGGAGTACTTAATAATAAATCAATTGGGCCAAATCTTTATGTGCCTATGAAAATTTAGTAAACAAAAAAAATTCCTGCGTATATACAAGTTCTTTCATACAACCACAACCTTCGACAATGGAGCAGCAGAAGAACTCGCAGACCTCATAGAAGAATCAGAACTCATCGAATTCCCAACACCGCTCACAACCCGACTCTCAGTTTTCCCATCATTCGCATTTGGATACGACGACGAATACGAAAACGAAGCCATCTCCATCATCGACGACAGGTAAACCGGCACCGGAAACTTCACCGGCAGGCACGGGATCGGAGCTTCAAGGTTAAGCACATTGATGGCCTGCTTGATTGTGGGTCGAATGGTATAATCAGGATGACAACACCATAACCCAACTATCATGAGCGTTTCGATTTGGGTTTCGTCGAGACGCCCGTCAAGTGTTCGATCAAATGCCTGACTGAGTTGGTTTTTTCCATACAGGTCCCAAACCCATTCGACGAGGCGGATTTGGCTTTCATCGGTATTGGGCTTGACGGGTTTTCGACCACAGGCGATTTCGAGGGCAACGACTCCGAAGCTGTAGACGTCGGATTCTTTGCTGGCTTTTCCGGTCGTGAGGCATTCTGGCGCAAGGTATCCCATTGTTCCTGCTAGGACGGTTGTTTGAGAGCCGAGGCCATGGTCTACGAGTCTTGCTAGGCCAAAGTCCCCTAGCTTGGCGTTGAAGTTGGAGTCGAGCATCACGTTGCTTGATTTGATGTCGCGGTGGACTACACATTGCTCCCATTCTTCGTGGAGGTAGAGGAGCGCTGATGCTAGGCCGAGGGCGATCTTGTGTCTCGTTGGCCATGGTAGAGGGTCTTTTTTGCCGAAGAGGTGGGTGTCGAGGCTTCCGTTGGGCATGAACTCGTAGACGAGGAGGAGTTCGCCTTGTTCGTGGCACCAACCGATGAGTTGGACTAAGTTCCTGTGTCGTAGCCTGCTGATGATTCTCACCTCGGAGATGTACTCTTTTCTCCCTTGCTTCGATGTTCTTGATACCCTCTTGACGGCGACTTCTGAGCTAGGGTTTGTTAACAAGCCCCTGTATACACCGCCGAAGCCTCCCTCTCCGAGCTTTCCTTCCTCGTGAAAGTTGCTCGTTGAGCGGCTGAGTTCTCTGTAGGTAAACCTCTTGGGACCTGTTCCCTTCTCGAAATCATCCTCGTCAACGACATCCAAGCCTAGATCCTCATTGCTTTTCTTCGTGTGCCTTTTTCTCCACAGTATGAACCAAACCAAGCCTACAATAGAGATTGACAAGGTTGCGGCAGCTGCAATGCCTATCATCAGTGTCATCTTGCTTCGCTTCGGCTCTACAATTTCCAAGGTTGAGCTGAAACTCCACGTTAGAATGTTATGGATTTCGACCCATGCCCCTGTAGCAGCAGAAAAGCCAACCCTTACTTGATCGGGCAAGACGGTTCTGAGATCAATGATGTACCATAGGCTGGAATTTCCATCGAACGTTGGATTATCAGCATAAGTTAAGAACACGCTGAGATTATATGTGGTCGCATTGTAAGTTATCCAAGCATTGGCGGTCGATCCATTCTTGATGCTGCTCGGCCATGAAACATTAGTCACCGAGACAATAGAGTTCACGTCGATGCCCACATGATCATCGCTTGGATCAAAACTGTTCTTGAAGCTATCAAACTCGACCCCAACGGTCGAATTCTCACTGATGCCAACGGAAGTTTGGTCAGTGCTGAAGAGACCGAGGGAGCCACCAGCAGAGTTATTTGGTGTGGTAGCATTGAAGGGTGCAAGGAAGAAGGCAAGCCCATCTCCATATTGCGAGCTGCTAACCTGCTTGATGATAAAGGTGAAATGCGTGGTGAAGTCGGTGAGGTTCCCCGTCACAGGATCCCAAAGCTGTACCGGGTGTGAGTAGGATGCTCGGCCGACACTGTCTGTGAGCGTACTGTCTTGTTGGTTCTTGGTAAGCTGGATCACTCCATTTGAAGCGAAGGCATCCTTTTCATAGCTGATGTTCTGTCCGTTTGGTTCAAAGCTTATGAAGTTAAATTCCAGCGATCTCACTGAGGGAAGAATATACACCAAGGCGACGACTAAGGCAATTATTCCCAAGATTGGATCATGAGGAATTCGAGCCTGAAGGTGGCGCGGCATGATGTTCTTTTGAGACATTTTGGTAATGTTTGAGAGGGAAGAAGTGGTGTAATTGTGTTGTATATGATGAAGTTGGATTGTGAAACTGCAAAATCTTCTTGTTCATCTACTTGCAGGGAAATGGTCTTGTTGAATTGGTGTAGGCTTAACAAGTCATATATCCATCTTGAAGAAGTGTAAGATGAACATGACAGGAAAGTGATTGAGGGAAAAAAGAAGAAGAAGCAGAAGAAGAAATGTTCCAGTTAATGTAGCTTATACTTTGAATTGATCCATTGGCGCTGCTAGGTCAATGCGAGCTGAATAGGTCCTCCTCATAAGAAATGAGTCCGTCGCCCTCGTAAGGCTGTGTACAAAATGTCTTCTTTTAAATCGCTTCATATAGATACAAAGATTTCAATTTTGCAATCCAATTTTTCTTAAAAGAGCTCCTATCATGATGTGATGGCTGATATGGGAAACATGATAAGGAAGTAAACACAATAGGAGTCAAATAATCTCTCCGTTTGAAAATAATCGTAACATTTTGATCTGACACACGTATCGATGTAAAGTTTGATATGTGTATAACGATGATCCAACGTTTTTTTTTATAAATTTATCGTGAAACATCAATGATTATGTAAGTTACGTATTTAAACCTAATACATATTGCGGGACGATCAGATGTGATTCGATATGAAAACGAGACTTGTATTCATATGTATAGAATAATACAAAATATGTATATGTTACAATTATTATGGGACGGAGTAAGTAATACAGTTGTGAATAAAATATTACTCCCACATAGACTTGTTTTCTAACGATCAAAATTATTTAGTCCTCGTTTAGTATTGAATTGATAGATAAATTGATGAACGATAACACTATTAGGCCATGTTTGGTACCCAAAATAAGGAAAGATTGAATAATTAATATCTACTTATCCTATGTTTGATAGGAAAATAAACATTTGGATTACTAATCGCACTTAGCGGGATAACATATAAATCCTCGCACTATTAATCTCATCTTTCCCATGATAGTATGAATTCTCCAAGTGGGATAAGTATCGCAACACGTCCGTCGCCCGACTATCGCTTGAAGACCATCGCTCGACGGTCATCCGATTGTTGCCGGACGATTGCCACCCGACGACCGTCGTCGCACTATCCGTCGACCAACGCTAGACGAAAAGACTGTCGGCCTACAACCATACTTATTTATAAAAAAATGACATCTAAGTTAATAATTATTATTTGTTTTTTTAATCACTTAAGTGATATACTAGATTTTTTTTTCCATAAACTCAAATAAGGCAATTGAGAACTTCTTGATAATTAAAATTTCATGTAACACTTAATGATAAATAAGATGGGTGCATGAACTTCTTGATAGTTCACTCTATTTTAACGGGTTTGGGATAGATATGGGTATTGTTAACCTCGCCCCGATACCCGTGAGCGTCCCAAAACCCGAAGTTCGTGGATAATCCGTTACCCATAATATTTTAAATAAGTATACACATTTTAATTAACATAAATCGTCATTAGTTTAAATTTATTAAAAATTTTATCCTAACTCAATATATATAACACGGGTTTAGAGTACTAGAATCCATAAACTCATGAATTTCGGGTTTGGATAGCCCACAGGTATTCCTAAACCCGGTCCGATCGGGTTTGGGTTTAGAATTTAAAAATCTGATCAGGTTCGGATCGGGTTTGGGGATGGGTTTAATGTTTCGGTTCAAGTATGAGGACCACGATCCCTGGCCAAAACCTGCCCAATTGTCATCCCTACCGAACATCGTACTCTTGGTAATACTGTACGCGATCTAATTCTGCGTGTATTCTGATATTCGTCTAAACTTTGATCAAATGATTAGGGTAAATTATACCGAGTAAAAATAGGGCTGCAAATGATCCGAATCATTTCGTGAACCTTTTTGGCTCGACTCGATAAAAACTCGACTCGAGTATCATTTATAAAGTTCGTGAGTCAAATTTAAGCTTCAAACTTGAACCACCTATGACTTGTTTTGATAGGCTTACGAACTGGCTCATTTATAAGATCATCGAGTTGACTCGGCTAGCTTATTTAAGGCTCGTATTTATATGTACACAGATATAATTTATTTTTTTAAATATATACATAATATTCAAGAGTGATGTAAAACTCTAATTTCTTATTGGTTTATATTTTCTCTAAATACTATCATATATATATAGGCCTTGAAGGGGCTAAACTGTCTTTAGTCAATATGGCTAAAGGCACTCATGAAGCACGATGACATACATCGTTTTTCAACAATTCAGTCCTTAAATGTGATCATCTACTTCAATAAAACATGCTAACAAAAATTAGAATCATTCCAACTTTCTAATCCTTAAAACTAGAAAACATTAGAATGAAAGCTTTAAAATAATCCTTAAACAAGTTACATCATTCCCGAACGTACGTGTAACTGATGGCTAACAAATTTTGCAAACACGATATAAATGTGTAGGTGACAACATCCATGTGCATAGTTGATGATAAACAATATCGATTATCGTATTTTTAAGAGTGTCTTTTGTCAAATTAACTAAGGCACTTTAACCCATTTTTTCCGATATATATATGATTAGGTGATTGTGCGTCCAAATAAAAAGATTTTTGCAATTTAAGGTCAATTGACATATTATTTATGCGTCACTTTTATCAATTTAAGCTTTTACATAGTGATTTCGATTTCGATAATGATTTTTAAACTTAAATTTTAAAGATGTTGAGATTTTGTTCATAGAAGGTTTGACTCGACTCGAGCTCGACTTGACTTGACAAGGCTTGAATAAGTATATTAGCCGAGTCGAACCGAGTCCAAGTCTTGCTATTTATGGAACAAACGTGACAGAGTCGACTCGATTAGATTCGTATTAAGGTTAAACCCAAACTCAAACCTAACAAAATTTTAAACAAATCGAGCTTAAATTATACCTGACTCATCTTGACTCTGCTCATTTCGGGCCTACGTACAAGTGAATCAATTCTTCACATATAGTGGTAGCTTTCAGAAGGCAAGCCCGAATCATTGATTTTAGGTACGTATTGAAAACATGGGAAAACAGAGCGACTTCATCGGCCCAAGATCAAGAGGCGTAAAATCAAAAGGCCCAAGTTATAATGGGCCAAGACCCAAGCTTGAAAGGCCCAAAGATTAAGGCCCAGATCCATAGGCGCATGGCCCAGTTCAAAGGTCAAGGCCCATGAAACTGGAATCAGCTCTTTTCTCAACTTCTGTTAACGAGCGCAATACGAGCCCAATCACTCTGTAAAGGCGCCACACCATATATGGGCCTAGAGTCCCTTTCACAGGCCCAATTCGTAAAGGGCTCCGAAAGCAAAGCAAGCCCATTTTTCAATCAGCGGCCCACAGACAAATCCATATGGGCCTGGATCTCCTTTCTACGATCACGGGCACAATTTGGCTATTCACCCAATAGCAAAGTTTTTCCAGTCATTTTTTTGAAACCCCACTGAGAAAGTGGAGTGGGAACTATCAAGTCTCACCTTCACCACATAAACCTACCTTCATCCAACAAGACCCATTGCTTAGCTCACTAATCCTAATTAATTAACATAATCCCCCTCGATTTACGGGTCGGATTAAGGTACCAGAGGCGTTTCCCATATGGGAAAGGTCCAATCAACGAATCTCATTGGTCGAGGTTTCATGAGTCACGTGGGCTTTGACCAATCGGAAGCCAAGGTAAGGGAAAGTATTAATATAGTAAAGAAAGTGATTAGTTGGTTGGAATTGTGTAATCAAGATCCTGATATGATTTATCCCATAATGGCATTGGATGTGCTTTCCTAGGTAAGTTGCCTTCTTTGATATCCTCAAAGGTGGATCTCAAGGGTACTTTGGTACGAGGATACTTTTTTTAGTACAGAACTAATGTTCATAGAATCTTATATGATACTTTGGAAATATTTTAACTAAATATTTTTACATATAAAGGATGGCACAGACAAAATAGAAAATCTTAAAGACACTTAGAAGAGAAATACTACTACTACCATTTTTGTGCATGAACTAGTTAGGGGATATGCGCCATTCTAGTTCTTGGTTGACATTACCCTGGATATGAAGTTTGAGAGAACATCATTGTCGACCTTGTATCACTGTTGTTGGATTTTGCGTAGGAATGCTAGATACCTACGCACGTGTAATCATACACATGGACAGCACTGATCCATCACATATATAAAATCATAAATGAATAATTAATTTGTATTTGAAAAATCAATAAAGAAAGTGACTTACAAGTCAGACAACGCCACCTGATATTAATTATGCTGAATCACTATGGTAGTGACCTTTTATTGGTCGTCGCGCTCTTCATGTTTACAACATATTGAACTTCATAGGACAATTTTATAGATAGGGTGGAAGCCAAGGCAATTCCTCTTGAATAGTCTTGCGTCAAGCTACAAAACTATCTTTGAAGACGATAAACTTCAAGTAGAAAAGACGATAAACTTCAAGTAGAAAGATAAGCGCTTTAGTGATAGCTCCATAATTAAGATCAATATATGATCTAACCCATAATGGCACGAATGTGCTTTTCTAGGTGACTTTAACCTCTTTGCTTTGGGCAAATGCTTCTAGGGAGGCTATTGAATCCTATATCCCAATATTCCCTACATGTGAAGAACCCCTCATCTTTGGGCAATGTGCAAAAAAGCAAATGTCAACATATGTCACCCTATGCCCTTAAAAATTTCTAGATACTTCTAACTTGATACTTCATTAGTTTATTTAGCCCTTGAGGTGTTTAATAAGCATTGAACAACAACACTCAATGAGATTTATTGACGGATGAGTTATTATTTTCATAGTTAATTATAATTTTCTAAGACAGCAATACGTGTTTGTCACTCCACCAATGAAGTGGAGTGCAAACTACTCTGGAAAAAAGCACCAAACGACTCTTCATATTTGGATAATTTCTAAACATGACATCCAGAATACGCTTGATAATTAGGATTCTTGTTCGGCACCTATGAGGCCTTTTGACTCATTATACCACACATGATATGAAAACCCAGAATGACTATTGCTCTAAAAGAATTCACCTTGTGTTAGAACCTACGGGTCATATGGGTTATAGGTCTCCCAAAAGGTAAGGAGATGCGCAAAGGTTTCCTTAGCCAGTAGTTAAAGAACCAAGTGTACACAAACTTTCAAGTGTGACATTTGTTGTTCCATTTCTTCCTTGGTCTAACATCACTCATGCATTCTACACTAAAAATTATGTTAAAAAAATGATGAGATTATCGAAACAGAATTAACATCCAAGCAAACCCCACCAAGAAGATCTGAATAAATGAACAGAATAAAGCATTCACACTAACCAAAAAAATAAGAGTGATCAATATAAAAATCTCTGCTCGTACGAATTATGATCGAATTGCATATGAATTAATGTTATATGGTGTCAACATGAACTCAATGTCTCAATCGGCTTCCATTATTCGAAAGCTCACATTCACCATGTTCAAAAACTTACCATCAACAAGAAAAATCCATATACCCAGAAAATAAAATGAACAATTCAAATCTACAATTGAACAGAGGATGCACACATAATATATGACAAAACCATGTTATAACAGCACAGATATATACAACCGAGCAATTTCTTGGTCTCTCTCCACCTTAGTATTAAGAAGTCAACTGCGAGCTCAGCATCGGAAAAATAGAATCGAACCGTCTTTCCAGGTCTGAAAACGAGGACTATCTGTATGATGCCAAGTAAACAAGAGCAAGCTGCCAGTGGATTTTCCCTCCCTGGACACTAACACAATTATACATTGAAAAGTAAGAGAAAAAATAGGTAGCACACACAATTAACCTAAGCAAAAGTAAAAGAAAAAAGGCGCACAATTAGAAAAAGGCGAGAAGAATTCGAGGAAAAGAAGAAAAAACGTTTGTGGCATGATCCGACTGACCTCATCGAACTATTCGATGTGAAAACGCAAAATGAAGGATATCCTTTATTGTAAGGATTTATACGAGCCGATCGTAAGCAAGACGAAGACTGTTGATAAAGAGGAGAAAGTTTGGGCATTGTTGCAGCGCAAAGCTGTTGGTGTGATCAGACAATATATTGACGAAAGTGTCTTCCAACACGTGGCCAACGACGTCGATACTTTTGTCATATGGAAAAAGCTTGAGGCAATGTACCAGAGGAAGACTGCAACGAATAAAGATTTCATGATGCGGAAGGTAGTGAAGTTGCAGTTTAGAGACGCCCATAGTGTAGCAGAGCACCTGAAGGATTTTCAGGATATTGTCAATCAGTTGACAGGTATGGATTTAAAGTTTGATGATGAGATGCAAGCACTATTACTATTAAGTTTCTTACCTAATAGTTGGGAGACACTGGTGGTGTCACTGAGCAACTCCGCTCCTGAAGGGAAGGTCACGATGAACATCGTGAAAGACAGTATGTTGAACGAGGAAATTAGGAGAAAGGAGCTCAGTTCGTCCAACTCATCAGATGCTCATGTGATGGAGCATCGCGGACGGAACATTGGAAGAACTTTTCAACAAGACGGCAAGTTCAGGGGAAGATCGAAGTCCCAGAATCGGAAGGGCTTCACTTGCTATTATTGTGACAAGTCAGGCCATAAGAAAAACGAGTGCAGGAAGTTCAAAAGCGACACAACGTAAAACAAGGTCGTTAAGGGAGAGCAAAATAGCGAGCCAAGCACCACTTCCGTTACAACCATAGATGAACCCTACCTCTTCTCAGATTGTGGTTCCATCAATCTCACTTGTCCAGACTCAGATTGGGTGGTAGATTCTGGTGCCTCATTTCATCTTATTTCGCATATTAATTTCTTTTCATCTTATAAAAATGGTGACTATGGTTTTGTGCGAATAGAAAATAATGAGTCATCTAAAATTATGGGTGTTGGAGATGTTTGGTTGTAATGCAGGTTCTAGGTTATTGTTAAAGGATGTCAGACATGTGCTCGACATTCAACTGAACCTGATCTTAGTTGGGATGCTTGATGATAAAGGTTACACTTCTTATTTCTCTGATGGGAAAATAAAGCTCTCGAAGGGTTCTTTGTTGATTATTAAGGGAAAGAAGTAAAGAGCGTTATACTTGATGTAAGCAAGGCTGATCAAAGGAGATACATAAGTTATTGAGAGATTCTCCTCGATCGAGCTCTGGCATAAGAGGCTTGGTCACATCAGTGAGAAGAGCTTGCAGATTCTTGCATGTAAGCAACTCCTACCTGACGTGAAAGGTATTCCTCTTAAACCGTATATTGACTGCATAGTTGAAAAACAACACAAAGTATCATTTCTTTCTTCCCCTATATATAGAAGAAAGAATATACTCGATCTTGTATATACAGATGTCTGCTCTATGACAGAAAGATCTCTAGGTGGTGCATATTATTTTGTCACTTTCATAGATGACCATTCTAGAAAGGTTTGGGTCTGTATCTTGAAAACTAAAGATCAAGTACTAGATATATTCAAGGAGTTTCATGTCAGGGTGGAAAGACAAACTGAAAGCAAGCTCAAGTGTGTCAGAACAGAAAACGGTGGTGAGTACAGAGATCCGTTCGAGGAATATTGCAGGGAACATGGCATCAGGTTTGTTTAGACGCTTCCCAAAACACCTCAGCAGAATGGAGTCGCAAAGAGAATGAACAGAACCATCTCAGAGAAGTTCCGCTCTATGCTCTCTAATGCGAAACTTCCCAAATCATTTTGGGGGGAGGCGCTGCTGATAGCTGCTTACTTGATCAACCATTCTCCTTCAAGTCCTTTGAATGGTGATATTCTAGAAAGGGTTTGGAGAGGAAAAGAAGTGTCCTATCAGTATTTGAAGCTGTTTGGATACAGAGCATTTGCGCACATCCCCAAAGATGAACGCTCTAAGCTTGATGGTAAGACGAAACAGTGTATATTTTTTGGCTATCCTAGTGAATAATTTTGTTTCAGGTTATGAGATGTTATCATCCGAAGTTGAGATGTTATCTTCTTCGAAGATCAGACCATTGAGGACATCGAGAAGTCAGGGAAGTCCACCTAGCAGATGTCCCAATGAACTTGGATCCACTTTCTTCTCCGACACCGGAAGGCTAAGGGGGAGATATGCAGGATGATCTCGGTGATGAGGAAGCTGATGTTGATGGCCCAGAATCATTAGAGCCACAGGAAGAACCAGCTCCAGTGCAACCACGAGCACAATAAGGTACGCGACACTGTACTAGAGAACACAGACCATCCACCAGGTATCCTGATACAGAGTATGTGATGCTGACTGATGGGGGAGAACCAGAGAGTTACAGGGACGCCATGTCAGATCCAGATAGCGATCGTTGGTCGCAAGCCATGCAAGAAGAGATGCAATCCTTGTATGAGAATCACACATTCGAGCTGGTGAAATTGCTTAAGGGCAAGCACGCGCTAAAGAACCAATGGGTCTACCGCTTGAAGACAGAAGACAAAAGCTCACAACCACGTTATAAGGCTCGATTGGTTGTGAAAGGGTTCAGTCAAAAGAAAGGTATTGACTTTGATGAAATTTTCTCCCCATTTGTTAAAATGTCTTCTATCAGAGTTGTGCTAGGATTAGCAGCCAGCATGGATCTCGAGATCGAGCAACTTGATGTGAAGACAACTTTCCTCCACGGTGACTTAGAGGAAGAGATATACATGGAGCAGCCTGAAGGGTTTCTGGTCGAAGGAAAGGAAAACCTCTTGTGCAGGTTGAAGAAGAGCTTGTATGGTTTGAAACAGACGCCTCGACAGTGGTATCATAAGTTTGAGTCCTTTATGGTAGACAATGGGTACAAGAAGATGTCATCAGATTCTTGCGTCTTCATTCACAAGTTCGTCGATGGTAACTTCATTATCCTATTGCTTTATGTTGATGATATGTTGATTATCGGGCAGGATACTAAAAAGATCGCTGTTTTGAAGAAAACTCTTAGCAAATCCTTTTTGATAAAGGGTTTGGGTCCCGCTAGACAGATCCTTGGAATGCAGATCTTCCGTGATAGAAAGAACAAGAAGTTATGGCTATCACAGGAACGATACATCGAGAAGGTATTGGAAAGGTTCAACATGAACAAGTCCAAACCAGTTAACACTTCACTTGTAGGTCACTTTAAGTTAACAATGAAGCAGTGTCCCTCAAGTGAGACAGAAAAACAGGAGATGCAGAGCATTCCGTATGCTTCAGCTATTGACAGCTTGATGTATGCTATGGTATATACTAGACCCGATATTACTTATGCAGTTGGAGTTGTGAGTAAATTCCTTTTTAATCCAGGGAAAGAGCATTGGACAACAGTTAAATAGATTTTGAGATATCTTAGAGATACGTCTAAGTTATGTTTATACTACGGTCAAGAAAAACCTGTGTTAGATGGTTATACAGATGCAGATATGGTCGAAGATGCAGATTCTCGGAAGTCTATCTCGGGATATATGACAACCTTTGCAGGGGGAGCAGTGTCATGACAGTCAAAGTTATAGAAATGCATTGTTTTGTCTATTACAGAGGCAGAGTATATTGCAGTCACTGAAGTTAGAAAGGAAGTACTATGGATGAAGAACTTCTAGTTAGAATTTGGATTACAACAGAACAGGTATAGACTCTATTGCAATAATCAGAGTGCTATTCACCTTGTCAGGAATCCGACCTTTCATTTGAGGTCGAAGCACATTGATGTGAGATATTAATGAATACGTGATGCATTGGATCGCAAGCGATTTCATCTCGAGAAGATCCATATTGATGACAACGGGTCAGATATGATGACAAAGATCTTATCCATGGAGAAGTTTGACTTCTGCAGACAACAAACGGGTATGACGATGATCCCCATCGTTCGGAAGGGGGAGAATTACTACTGGGTTTTCCCTCCGTGGACACTAACACAATTATGCATTGAAAAGTGAGAGGAAAAGTAGGAAGCACACACAATTAACCCAAGCAAAAGTAAAAGAAAGAAGGCACACCATCGGGAAAAGACGAGAAGAATTCGGGGAAAAGAAGAAAAGTAAGAGAACTTTGTTTTGCATTCTGTACCGTCATGTCTTCTACCGAGTTCTAAAGCAAACTGAGGCGGCAAATTTCTCCCTCGCAACATCTATAAATAGGCAGCAATGGGCAAAACAAAAGCATTAAACACCAAATACAAAAACAGCATCAGAAGAATTAGAAAAATATCCAGTTTGGGGTATTGAGGGATATCCTCTACGGGTATATTTTATTCCGTTAGAGAAGAAAAATTAGTGAGAGTTATCATGGTGATTGTAATAGCCTAGAACAGTCTAGGGACCATATTTATAATCCTTCTTTAGTGGATATTTTGGTACCGCAACGATCCCGTGATTTTTTATCCTTTTTTAAGGGGTTTTTTCACGTAAAATTTTGGTATCGACTCTATTTATTTTTGGACTATTTATTTATCCCATTTTAATTGCACGACGGAAAAGTGCTGGAAAATTTCGCTGCACCTCATACCGATTTTTCCCAGCACATAACCTATATTCGCGCTAAATCCAGTTAGCTATATGAATAAGAGATCACAACCGTTACCTAGGCAAGGAAGTGTTCCAATCCTAGCTGGATTTATAGGATAGATGTTGCACCTTGAAATCTTGAACCTGAAGTGATTAGAAACTAAGATAGGAGTGCACCTGAAGTGATCAACGATGGGTAGTGTGGATGTATCACATATATAAAATCATAATTGGACAGCTAAGACACATTCAGATGATTAATAGAGAAAACTCTATTTTCCTAATATCATCTTCATTCAAATGATGCACAATATTGTATCTAATTACTAAGTAAGATCAATATTGTATCTAATTACTAAGTAATATCAATATTTTATCTAATTACTAAGTAATATTTTGATACAGCTCCATGCTCATAATGGATCTCAGGTTCCTTATCAGTATAGAATGAGCTGAACTTCATAAAAACCATGGGCGAACTGCGAACATGTACACATTGCACATTTAGAATCATGAATGGACACTAAGCTACATGAACATTATCGGCATAAAAATGATGTGCACATCAGATTGTACTGCTCCGAGAAAAATGTAGGAAACAATTCCAAGCTGGAACCCATAAATAAGAAGAAGAGACATCAACATTGTACCAAGCTAGCTTACTTGCAGATCCTAAACCAATTGATCAGCCACTTGATTTCGAGGGCCGGATCAAGATATGAGGAGTTTTCACAGAAAGGTTTGAATCAAGACAGCTGATTGGTCGAGATTCGAGTTTCACGTGGGCTTCGGCCAATCACAGCCTAGATTAAGGACATCTATTCTATCATATATTTTGAACATAACATAGATGATTATATTGAAGAAGGCAAAAGGTAAGCATTGCCCCAAGCAATGTTTACTGATATCCATTTTCATCTATGAATCAGATACAATATGATATATCCAATAAAGGCATGGAACTGGTATTCTAGGTGACTTACCCCCTTTAGCTTGGACAAAGGCCTCAAAAGAGTGACTCCTGGTACGAGGATTCTTCCTTTGAATAGATTATTGAACAAATTCAGACCCGTCTATTTGGATCATCCAACTTGGCCGTGGCTACGAAAGAGTTTCTGATCAACTGTATCATAACGACCATGTAAACATCAGCTGCGTGATCATTCGAGTTCAATATAAAAACAGAGCAATGAAAGGGTATTTATCTTGCTCTAAACTTTACACTTGATGCTAGCAAATCTACCTGGGTCAGTGCACGAGTAGTGTGTAAAGGAAATGATGCACCTAGTTATGCATATTTTCACAAACAGCATGTCAATGGTTTTCATATACGAACAATAATATTACATCCCACTTAATAAACCATAAATGAATGGCTGAAGACATTCAAATAATTGGTAAAGCAATTATCGTTTTCTCCATATAAGCAAACAATTAGTTAACCGATGAGACCACTATGCATTATTTATATTAATAAATGGACAGGTAAGACATATTCACATGATCTGTAAAAAATATCTCTGTTTTTTATATATATATACGATCTATAAGCTACATGATGACACCACTATGCATTATCTATTTAACTAAAGCGGTACACGTTTCGACTTCCTATTGGACCTCGAACTCCTCATGCTTAGAATAGATCATTGAGCTTCATAGGATCATTACATTTGCAAAATGAAAACCACTTTCTACTAGTATATGATTTTGCAATACCTATATTTGGCCCATAGGAGGAACAAGCTTTAAGGGAACCAAAGCCTTTTATGGCTTTATTACTGTATAAAAAAAACCACATGATCATCATTCTACAACACCATATTCAACATATATTCTATGAATTAGGTGATGTACCATACCATGAAGACATACCACGTAAGTGCAGTGAGCCTAGTCTAACTAAAATCTAACCTTTAATGTCGCCCATGTCTGAAGAACACATATAGAAGTTGACTGCCACTTTATTATTGACCATACGAGACAACTGAAAAGAGGTTTAACCATTGGAATTACCAATGCTCGCCAAGCACCTCAACTTCAACTATGCATTGTTGGTCGAATCGTACATAGATACGTAACATCCTTATGCACATCTAATCATACATATAAAAAGCATTAACGCATCACGCGTATTGCATCATAAGTAATTTTTTAAGATAAATTGCAGTAAGCGACAAAAGAAAGTGGCCGACAAGTCAGACAACGTGTCTCTGAAATTTAAAATGTGACAGATCGATGCATCCGATACCCTCTAGTTTATCATCGAGCTAGTCATGTCTACAACAAAGTAAACTTTACTACGACAACCTTATAGGGATAAATGAGACCAACAGTGAAATCCATTGATCTTGATTCTCAAGAATCTAACAATAATTGTTCTTTTCCTTTTTCTCCAGTGAAGCTCCATACCCAGGCAGGCCAAGGGTCAGAGGCCCAGAGTGCCTCCAGAGGCTGGCCCTTTTTCAATTAATTGTGTTTCCATTTTCGATATTTTCTTTCGTAACTTCTATTGGAATCTTGATTTTCTTTTTCTTTGTTTTTTGGATAATGGAATCTTGATTTAATTATGCCTTTTTCAATGGATTTGTGATTAGACATTTAGATTAAGTTATGGTGGGGTTGGGGTTTGTATAATCAAGATATGATATTACCCATAATAGCATGGATTAACTATTCCAGGAGAGTTACTCCCTTTGGTGTGGGAGAAAAGCTTCAAAAGGGAAGTTTATGTTCACTACGGTCCCAAGGATTCTTTATTCCTTGAATTGAATACTCAAAATATTTCAAATCTCATGTTTCTTTTTCGTTTCCTCTTTGGTGTCACGAGTGTAACTTAATTCCTATGCTATTTTTTCAATATGATTTAGGACAACTTTTCACCCTTATCTTTCCATCCCATAGGTAGGATGAAAAACAAAAGATTCTCTTTAAAGCTAACATAATACAATAAAGTTCGAAGATTTGTTGACTGACAGATAAGTTATTATTGTTATTGTTATAGATATATGAATCAGACAACATTACGTGTTTTTCACTTTTTTTATAAAATAAGCATACGGCATAAAATAGAATAAAACTATCTGACAGGACTACCTAAATAGACATGATAACTGCGAGGTACGTGCGCCATCTTAAACCTAGGAGGTTTGTCATCAATTTGTTTTGGTTAGTGTGTAAAAGTGGAAGGAGGCATGTACTATTCTTGGTATGATGAGATCCATGTGTTATCACATAAATCAATATCTCAATTCAAGAACATGTATACTGTTTTCTTTCCAGAAATAGAGAGGATAAAAATTGAAGTAGACTTTTTAAGTCTTAACCATGCTAATATTATACAGATGTAACAGATCATTACCAGTCAGACCACAAGCTTGACTTCCAAATGCTAGATGTTTATCCCAATATTTTTGTTTTCTGCCAACAGTAACACACAAAAAGATACTGATATTGTCAAAGCTTTGAAGCTCCTTGACAAGGCATTGGGCATGTTATACCTGTTAAACACATTGGTCTTTGGCATCTTTGCACAACTGGGGAATAAGCTGAGAAAATGAGTAGTAAAGGGGCAATAACTATCTATATCCAAGACAAGGAATGTCTCTACTCGTACTCGCGGAGAGGGAGGTACAAACATCATAAAAGGACGATATGTCTATGTATTGTATACCTGAGAGGTATACAATCTATTCTATATAAGTAATAGGTAAGATGTTTACGCATCTATAATTATATATGGTCTGTAACTACTCATCACGCATATAAAATCATAAATGAACGGCTAAGATGTATTTAAATGATTAGTTGAGAAAGCTCTATTCGCTCGTGTCAGTCACGTGTAAGGTAGTTGGTGCGACTATATATTATACTACTAAACTGCGACACCTTCTGACCTTGGATTGGTCCTCGAGCTCCTGGGAATTGAAGTATCGAACTCCATAGGAAAAAATCACGAGGAAGATGAAAAACCACTTGATAAAACAGTAGGTGGTTTCAGAAACCTCTTATTTGGCCTACACGACGAAAGCAGGTTTTGAGAAAATCAAAAACCACTTGGTCTTCGTTCATCAGGACATCGTCTTATAGTAAAGCCCTCTGAACTTAGCTATAAACTAGTCAGCCTTAGTTTGATGCCAACAAAATTTTTGATCTTGTATGTATTGACTTTGTTTTTCGTATCTATTCTTGTTACGATGAGGATTAGGATTCCAAGGATAAGCATGGGAAGAGGGAAGATTGTGATCGAGAGGATCAAGAATTCAACGAGCAGGCAAGTTACCTTTTCCAAGCGAAGGAAGGGCTTGTTGAAGAAAGCCAAGGAGCTTGCCATTCTCTGTGATGCTGAAGTTGGGGTCATCGTCTTCTCCAGCAGTGGTCGGCTTTACGAATTCACCAGCACCAGGTATCTTTAATTCAGCATCTCCCGTACAAAAAAAGTATATTGAACTTGGAAATACTGTTGCCTACATCTGTAGAATGAGATCACGCACAGATCAGCGTCACATGAATTAAACGCCCCTCTGCAATCCGAAGCAAGTTATAATCTTGCACTTGTTAGAACTGAATTAAACCAAGTGTTCTACAGAGGTAAGATTGCATACATTACGCTCTCCTCAGACCCTATCAATTGACGAGATTATCTGGGGTTGTTATTATTGTTGTTGTTCTACAGAAATATTATTACCGGTAGTATATCTACTACCTTAGCCCTTGCCATGCTATTTTAATTTCCAGAATCCATAAGTTCGAAACTTCAAATAAAAGACACGAACTACCGGTGTATTAGTGTTCTATTTTGAAGCCTAAACAATTCATACTGTGTAGCATTGATGGAAGCTAAAAATGCACACCTGCCAAGTTATTGCACGACATGGCTGACAGAGAAGGATATGGAGAAAACTGGTAAAGATGATCCATTTGTATGCTGGAAGGGGATGACTTAGAAAATTAACCTGAAATGAATTTCAAAGACAGGTGTTCGGGCAACGTATCAAACAGGCTGAACAGCCCTACATGGTCTAATCAGATCTAAAGAAAGAAAGAGAAAAAAATAAAAAATAAAAATAAATGTAGCAGCAGCAACGTAGATAAAGAAGCTTTGCCAATTACCTCGAGTATGACCAGGGAATGGAACACAAATGAATATTTCAAAGTTCAAAACCGGCAGCCAACAATCACCTATAAGATGTTTGAAGATGCTGAGTGATCAGTTTTCTGATGTTCTTTTGCGCTATATAACGTAATGATTACTAACCCGGACAAATTCTGAAGGTGCTTTTGCATTCTGCAAGATGGTATCATCCAATAAGAGTTAATGAGTTACTGTTTTCTTCACCACAAGTCTCATTCAGTATACTCAATGGTCAAATCTACATAGCGACACCGCCGACGCTGTCAAAGAATTGCTGCAGAACATTCCATATCATACCTCAAAATTCACTGTTTTTGTTGTTTTTATGTTCTCGGATTCGGCTGCTATTTTTTCAGTCCTATGGCATATTAGCCAATTATCAGTAACTATGCTATTAATTAGAACTTTATCTCTAACCCGAGCAGTCACATTTCTCCTTGCAGCATGAAATCTATTATTGACAGATTCAATAAAACGAAGGACGAGAATCATCACATGAATACAGCACTTGAAATGAAGGTAAAACTCACATGACCTTTGCCTGGTTGATATGAAACCTGCAGATAATACACTTTCATCATCTTCCACTACAGCAAACAATATCTCTTACAGCAGCATGTGCGTAGATTTAATGGATCGCTGCTCTATTCTTACATTATTTTTCTCTTCAATGGTTTAGTTTTGGCAGCAGGAGGCCGAAATCTTAAAGCAGCAACTCCATAGCCTTCAAGAAAGCAACAGGTATAACCTGCAAGAACACTACTTAGCGCTCATTACTCCATCATGTTAGAAATATTAAAGGGACGACTTGTTAGTGTTACGAACGGGTCGGATAATTACAAACACAAACAATAACAAGTGTGCAAAATAAATAAGACAAAGATTTTTACGTGAAAACCCTTGCGGGAAAAACCACAAACGGTCGCCGACGATGAAGAATCCACTAGTCAAATCAGGAAATACAAAAGGAGCAATACGAGTACTAAGAACTCGTAACAAGTAACTAAACACCCTCACTTTAATGTGTTTAATGTGTTTTAAGTGTTTATAAAACACCGTACTTGCTCTCCCTCTCCTCCCTGCCTCTTCTTCCTTTGCTCTCCTCTGCTTCTACGTCTTCCCCTACTCTCCTCTTATATAAGCAAAAGCAACACGGACACAACACGCAAAAGCCATGCAGGGAGGAGAAGATGATCAAGCGGAGAAGAACGCGGACATGCTCACACGGAGCAAAACACAGACACGGATGACGGAAGTGAGGCACACCATCAACAAATCTCCATCTTGACTCAAATCAATTTCATTGTCGTCGAACAACCTCCACCTAGGCTTCAAACGAGCCTATCTGCCCTTCACTCCTAAGAGTTTCAGGTAATGACGAAACTTCTTCTGACTCAAGGTTAAGACTCCACGCTTTCTATCCCGTTCGATCTCCATGCCCAAAATCTTTTTTGCTGGACCGAGATCTTTCATATCGAGCTCACTACTGAATTGCGCCTTCAACCTGTCAATAATCTCATTGCCTCTACCGCGATCAATATATCATCTACATACAGCAAAAGATATACCTGACTTCCATCAGGTTGTTACTGATGATACACACACTGATTGTACGGGTTTCGTGTGTATCCAATGCTTGTCATAAAGGTGTCAAACCTGTGATACCATTGCCGGGACGACCGTTTCAATCCGTACAATGATTTTTTCAGAAGACAGACTCGGTCTTCCATTCCTGGCAATGAAAAACCCTCTGACTGGCGCATATAGATCTCCCCTTTTAGCTCACCGTATAAGAACGCCGTCTTCACATCTATTTGCTCAAGTTCAAGGTCGAACTTAGCAACCAAAGGTAGAAGAACTCGAATAGAAGTATGTCTGACTATAGGAGCAAAAACTTCAGTATAGTCAATACCTTCCTTCTGAGTGAAACCCGTAGTCACCAATCTGGCCTTGAATCTCACATCACCACCACCGCCTGCTTTCTTATTTTTGAACACCCATTTGTACCCTACGGTGCGCTTTCCCTTCGACAAGTGAACTAGAGTCCAAGTGTTGTTCTTATGAAGAGACTCCAGTTCCTCTTCCATAGCTGCAGTTCACTGGGCACATTCCGAACTAACGACGGTCTCCCTGAATGACAAAGGCTCATTCTCAACTGCCTCGCTAACAATGTGTGCATATGCCATCAAATCTGAATAGCCATATCGAACTGAGGATCTGATCTCACGTTATTCCCTGTCACGGTTAAGTTGGTACTGTTGTAGAGTGGGTCCCATCTAGATTGGATCTGATACTAGTGGTTTCACTCCTGAATCTTCTAGTTTTTGAACTGGCTGTAAAATATCGGTGGGAATTGTAGAATCTGAGGATTCCCCAACTTGATGTTCCACCTCAAATGTCGATATCTCGACTGGTCGTGTCTGCTCCACCTGCTACTGAATGCTCCCTTGTTGCCCAACTTTCTCGATTAACATTGACTCCTCGTCCAATGTGACATCTCTACTGATGACGATCTCAGGTGATGATGGATCAGTAGAGTACAATATGTATCCCTTCACCCTTGGCTGGTATCCAAGAAAGATGATCTTCTTGGCCCTAGGGTGTAACTTTCCTTCGCTGACATGATAATATGCAGAACAATCGAAAACACGAAGGTTGGAATAATCAGCACGCTTACCAGACCAACCCTCATAAGGTGTCTTCATGGATAACGTTGAGGAGGGTGACCTGTTTACCAGATAACAGGCTGTCATAACTGCTTCAACCCAAAACCTCTCTTTCAGTCCAGCTCCAATCATCATGCACCGAGCTCGTTCCATGAGCGTCCGGTTCATGCGTTCTGCTATCCCATTCTGCTGAAGTGTGTAAGTGACAGTGCGATGCCTCACAATGCCTTTGTCCTTGCAGAACTCCAGAAATTGCTTGTTTACAAATTTCATCCCGTTATCGGTTCGAAGGCTCTTGATCTGCCTGTTGGTTTGCGTCTCAATCAACTTCAACCATTCCTTGAATGTCTCAAACACCTCAAATTTCTCTTTCAAGAAATATATCCAGGCATAACGGGAGTAATCATCGATAAAGGTCAAAAAATATTTTTTTACCTCCCATCGAAGCATGCGGAGATGACCCCCATAAATCTGAGTGAATGTAGCCGAATGTCCTTTTCGTTATGTGCATCGCACCTCCAAACGACACTCTCTTCTGTTTATCGAGAACACACCTCTCGCAGAACCCGAATTTCTGTGTCTTCAATCCTCAAAGCAAGCCTGCAGAACTTAGAACATCCATCTCTCGATTGGTCATATGCCCAAGCCGCATATGTCACAACTTCATCTCAGAACTAGCCTCACCATCACGGACGAACAATGAATTTGCAACAGCTGCAACTCCATCCTGCGTCGTGCCGACGAAATAGCACAATTCAGCACGAAGTCGAGCCTTCATAGTCACCATACGGTTCTTTTTTACCTCCATGTCCCCATCCTGAGAATGATAGGAACATCCTTCACGATCAAGGGGACCCAAAGAGATAAGATTCCGTCTCACAGCTGGAACATATCGAACATCTTTCAATGTTCGCATAACACCATCCCACATGCGCATATGAACATCTCCCACAACAAAAATCTTACAGGTAGTATTGTTGTCCATAAGAACTACACCATCATTGGACTCAGCAAATGTGACGAACCACTCCCGATGCGGACAAATGTGAAAGGTGCAACCGGAATCCATTACCCACTCTGAAGTGAATGCTACCAAGGACTCCAAGGCGGATGTAAGAACGATCGAGACTATCTGGGTCTCGATAATACCAGCGACTGAGATTTCCACCTTCTTTTTCTTGTTCTTCAGTTTAGGACATTTATTCCTACAATGTCCCTTCTGATGATAACAGTGACAAGAGTCGGATTTCTTCGAGCTTTTGCTCTTCGATCGGCCTCTGAACTTATCCTGTTGTCTTCGATCCTGTCTCCCTCTGATGAATAGCGCATAATCAGAGCTTGAGGATCTGGACGATTCCGAGAGCTGGTGTCTCAGTTGGCTACTGATTAAAGACGTCTTAACGTCTTTCAGTGACAAAGAGTCCCTACTATGGATCATAGTAGTCATAAAGGCCTCATACCTACTAGGAAGAGAACACAACAGAATGACCGTCGCTTCTTCATCGTCGATGGTGACTCCAACATTTTTCAGACCAATAAGGAACACTATGTAAACAATACCTATGTCCGTACACTGTTCACTGCATTGTTCAAACACTGTTAAAGTACTATTTATCCGAGGGAAAAAAATTGTTTTTGTGAAAAAAAATGCAAAAAACTGACTCGCGAAAAATATAACTTAAATCCCAAGTTTAACAACGTTCGTTCCTAAACCTACATGGGTGAACCCGGTATAGAAAATAAGGATTGAAACGTTCCAAACTCTGATACCAGTTTTTTTACGAACGGGTAGTTTAATTACAAATACAAACAATAACAAATGCGCAAAATAAGTGAGACAAAGATTTTTACGTAGAAACCCTTGCGGAAAAAACCACGGATGGTCGACGACGACGAAGAATCCACTAGTCAAATGAAGAAATACAAAAGGAGCAATAATAGTACCAAGTAACTAAACACCCTTACTTTAATGTGTTTAACGTGTTTATAAAACATCGTACTTGCTCTCCCTCTCCTCCCTGCCTCTTCTTCCTTTGCTCTCCTCTGCTTCTACGCCTTCCCCTGCTCTCCTCTTATATAAGCAAAAGCAACACGGACACAACACACAAAAGCCATACGGGGAGGAGAAGATGATCACGTGGAGAAGAACGCGGACACACTCACACGGATGACGGAAGTGATTTGAGGCACACCATCAACAGTTAGCATACAGATTTGATTTTTTTTTTTTTTTTTTTTTTTTTTGGGGGGTGGTTGGTGTTGCAGGCAACTAATGGGGCAGAAACTAAATGGATTGTCCATCAGAGAACTACAATCCCTCGAAGGCCAACTAGAAACGAGTCTGCGGGGTGTCCGCTCCATGAAAGTAAATAGTAAATGCCCTTCATCTATGTTTTGGTTTCCCAAAATATCAATATGTCATGAGCTAGTTATTCTACTTTACAACTGCAGGAAGAAATACTAACCGGCAAAATTCAAGAACTGAACCGCAAGGTCCTACATAACCATGCCTCAGTTCTACTATCCTTAATCACAATGCTCAAAAGAGCAACTCATACTCGAACTTGTTTTCTTTTCAGGGGAATCTTATCCAGCAGGAAAATGTGGAACTCTGCAAGAAGGTAAAGCTCTTACATGAGAAAAACATGGAACAGTATAATAAGGTATAGCAATGATGAAACGAGAGATAAAAATTGGAACATACCGTGCAAAGCATTTCCAGTGCAAAATTTTCAAGTTTCCTGCAAGAATAAACTGTTGCTTCAGTCTAACACCAAGCAGGGCCTATTTCAGCTTTATGTCACGAGATACATGAATGAATCAAGAGGAAATGGCTTGATCCCGAATGGTTTCCGCACAAGCGAGGATTCCAATGAGCTCATAAATCTTCAACTAAGTCAACCTGAAAGCCAAAGCCAACAGGCATCTGCAATAATCACGCAACTGGGGTAAGCTTAGATTTTATGCCTTTTACTACAGCCTCGAGACCTGAATGCTTCGCCTAGAGTTTACCAAAATGTAGCTATCGATGTATTTGCAGATTACAACTGCGCTAGAGATGGGTACGCTGAACCTTGCAAGATGGCTTATCTGATACATTTATGCACTGGAAGCATCTCACATACTGAAATCAGCTTAATCTCGAGATACAGGATTGGTTCGACTGCTCCTCATGGTCAAAATAAGTAGCATGTGTTTTGTATTGATAATTCATAGCAACTTTTACAGTGGTGAGCACATTGGACACCTGACTATTGCTATGTATCGTGACTTATTGTAAATTAGATCATCAAGGATGTATTTGTGCTTGATACTCATATTGCGTGGGACTTCGCAGCTATTATAAAGTCCATAAACCCTTTGTTACAATGGCAAGCTTACACGATTTATGGTGATCTTTTTCATTTTGTTGCATATCACCATAAGTATCACGAGTACTACGTATCTATCTCTCCATTTATTCCTCAAATCTCTATTCGCTCTGTCTCCTCTTTAAGGATTTAAAAAGAATGCAACGAGTTAATCTAACAACCAACCTTGTCTTTAGAAATGAAGACGTACAAAAGAAGTCTATGTATTAACCAAAAAGCAAAACCAGACTGATAACGAACGGTTATAGGTAATCATCATTACCACCAGTTCAAAGTTCGGACCTTTGATAGAGTTACAATACATATAGATAAACTATGATTATATGAACAATTCATGAGATGTCTCAACATCATCTTTTTTTCTACACAGAAGCACGACATAAATCATCCACACCGTAAAATAAAGCGAGAACATGCTATCATAAGCCCCCGCCCCGGCCCACTCGTAATGTTCACACTTATAACGTAAAAAATCTATCACAAAAACAAAGCTAGCAACGAAAGTGCGAAACAGATCAACTACGATTAAGAGAACCATACGTGATAATGACGATAACTTCACCTTGCGATCATCAGAGAACGTGATTCCGATTCGATTGCGGACGGAGTGTGACGACTGATGCGGAGTGGAGAGCGAGAGAGAATGTGCCAGAGGGAAACGTTATCAACGTCGAAATTCAAAATCGCCTTCCACAAACCCTATGCCCTCTGCTTCGTGTACTAAACAGGTGATGACACAGATGTCTTTTTTGCTAGTGATATCCAAGGGTCTGTTTGGTATTGTTGTTACTTCTTATTTTTTATTTTTATTTTATTAATTAATAAAATAAAATTGTTTGATATCATTTTTATTTTTTATTTTTTATTTTTTAAACGGATGAAACAAAAGAAAAAAAGTAAAAAAACCATGAAAAATGGTATTCTGTTTTTGTTTCGTGTTTCATCAAAGTACAGAATTAAAGATTTCTTTTACATTGAAAAAATAATTTTAATTTTCGTTATTGATTTTCTGTTTCTATTATTAATTTTGATTTTTTCAATTTTAACAACAATATCAAACGGCCCTAATATTAACCCCATTTTCATTCCATCCGATAAAACATGTAGGGTAGCATTTATACTGTGGTTATATCACTTATTCTCTTCCCTTTTTCCTTACTTTCTATTTCTCATATTTATTGAAATGTTTTGATCCCTTATAAAATTTATACGAGTGTTGAATTTTTTTGATAAATTTTTTTTGTGATAATTGGGTTTAGTGTATCACTTGTGAGAGAAGATAGTCCGTGTATTATAACAGATGAGATTGATTTGGTCTTTATTTTTATTAAAAGATTATCAAAAAAAAAAAGATTGTAAGTTTTTTGAGACTGTCCAAATAAAAAAAAACATTGCGATTAATATAGGATGAAAAGAGTATTTAGATACTGATTGTTTTTATCATGCACACAAGACAATATAAATTTTATTTACATTGTGCGATGATCCAACGTCATTTTTTATTCACGATGATGGTTCAAGTTATGTAAGTTAGCCACTTAATTTCTTTACGTCGTTAAGAAAAAAACGAACGTTATCAAAATACGTATTGAATCGTTATCTATATCGAGACAAATGGAGTTTAACTTATCAGAAAAAATTAGATCGATGTTTATATTGATCGCATTTGAGACAAATTGAGGGGTTAATTGGGTTATTGATGTTGTTATATTCGAGACAGGTTGGTTTTGATACTTAAAGACTGATGCTCGTCTTTAATGCTCACTGCTCAGTAACAAATATTCTTCCTGACAACCAAAATAATTCTGAGATCTATACTACGATAGTTCAATTATAATAACGTCTCCAATACATAATCCCAAGGGTAACTTAACCATCACATAAAATCAGAAAGGACCAAAACTAATCAGCTCCTCTAAGTGGAACAACTTGCTCATCATCATCATCGTCCCTTTGGGCCCCATCATCAAAGTTCCTAGAATAGCTAACAACATCGTACTGAAACGACGACGTCGGTTTCGGTCTCCGACGATCACCACGTGCTGTCAGCCACCTCAGCAACCTCCGCGACACGCGGTGGTTGCTCCACTTGCTTCTCTCTCCGTTGCTGCTTCTGAGGCTGGAGTTGATGATGGGTTTCGGCCTGTGGAGGCAGGGAGGTTGCATTAGGAACTTCGCCACGGCGTTCAATGCGTTGTGGGGATGCTGCCGGTGGTTGCCAGATTCCGGCATTGTGGTGAATGATGGAACTGTTGGTTTTTTGTTGTGTTTGTTTTGTGTCGGGGTGTAAAGTTGAATGTTTTGTTGCGAGGTGAATATAGGGGAGATTTTTTTAAATTGATGGTGTCATCACTTGTTATATATGTATAACATTTAATTATTGAAATTGTATCGTATGAGGGGAAAGATCTTGATGTAGTACTATTTGTTCCCATGAATGAATTGGAGTGGAAAGTGTTATCTTTGGGTCATGCTAGAATTTACCCGCTAAATATATTTTCCTATTAATATTGTCACAGATACATAACTGACACTTATCGGGCATATCTAATGAAAGAGGGGTTAATTTTAGATACTTTGTGTGATGTAATTTTGGAAACTTCAACCATCGTTGATTGACTCAGGAGTTGGGACATATGTATATCTTATAGTTTTAGAATAATTTGGGAAGCTACTCCGATAAGGTCCTTTTTTTAAAAAAAAAAGATAAAAGAAAAAAAGAAAAGAAAAGAAGAAGACCTTATAAGAAGGTCCTTTTTTGTCAAGAGCATTATATGACTTCTATAACCACCTACATCAATTCTATGACTTATGGTGAGGACGATTACAAAATAGCGTGGTTTAACTTTTTGTTTTGTCGTACGTGGGATGACATTCGTGTCTAGGTGATGGCATGCCTTCGAAGAGGAGGGACATGTCCCATCAACTAGTCGAGTTGTAATTGTTTTTAAAATCGTCAACGGATAATGAAATTCATCACACACTATAAAATGTTAAGATTGTTAAATTTACGATCGAAATTTAAAAATGGTTGCAAACTTATATTAGCGACCGAATCAGTTGATAGATTCTTTGATATGCCCAGATCTGATTTCCGTCCTTCTTCCTCTTTTTCCCGATTCCTCCGTCCTTCTTTCCCCCTTTCCCCCTTCGACCACCCCGACCCTTTCGACT